>JAHXRV010003829.1:0-165701 GCA_019904355.1 Psilocybe tampanensis
TAAAGTTTCTGTCAAAAAGTAGGGCTCTGGTACGTAGCCTTGCTTCCCCAGAAGCATTCCAATCGTTCCACCTGGTTCGTGATCATGACCTCTCTATGGCAGAATGAGGCCACTTTTGGGGGGCATACCTGTGTATATGACAAGGACACGCGATTCATCAGCGGCAGGGGACGATTCCATATGTTATGTGAACGAGAAAGAATACTGGGGAAAACGAGGAGATGATGAGGGCGACCGAGAGTTGCAGTAGTTGAACGCTAAGCGCTAAGCGTCCAGTCTGTGTGGCAGAGTGTACCAAGTTCGTTTTCGATTTCAAGTGACAAGTCCATTTCAGGGAATGTCCATTTTATTCGCCGATCTGATGGTGAATCACGTGAGCGCTTAGATTAAATTGAATTCGCATCGTAATGCCGATGCGGACTATTTAAGCAGAAAAGTAAAGGATCGAGTCACCTGCAACTCGTCTATCTCTCCCTCCCTACTTGAACCGTCATCATGGAAGGCCTCAAAAAGGTTTTCGAAACAAAAAAAGCAGAGGTATGGGTCATCATTTCTTATCGTATTCTTGTCCTGACCAATTCACAGGGCACACCAGCTCTGGTGACTTTCGTCACTGCTGGCTATCCTCGCATTGAAGATACTGTCCCCATCATGCTGGCAATGGAAGCCGGGGGTGCAGACATCATAGAACTAGGAATGCCTTTCTCTGATCCTATCGCGGATGGCCCAGTCATCCAAGAAACGAACACCGTCGGTCCTTCCCATCCTCTCGGAAATGATTTCCTGTCTGAATCACTGTCTTGATGGATGATAGATCGCAGTTCAGAATCAAGTCGATTATGCCACTGTACTTGGTCTACTTAGGGAAGCACGCAGCAAGGGCTTGAAGGCTCCTGTTCTTTTGATGGGTACGTCTCCGATACCTCTCTAGAGAAATAGCTCGGCCTGATACAGATCCAGGATATTATAACCCCATCCTATCCTATGGCGAAGACGAATCTATCAAGGCCGCTGCAGAAGCTGGTGCTAACGGGTTTATCATGGTTGATCTCCCCCCTGAAGAGGCCGTCACCTTTCGCGAGAAGTGCATTAAATCCAAGTGCGTATCTGTGTGCAAACGGTTAGGCGCTAGCTAACTTGGCCACAAAGTTTATCCTACGTCCCTCTAATTGCACCTTCAACCACGCTTTCACGGATTGAATTCCTCACATCCATCGCTGATACTTTTATTTACGTTGTGTCTAAAGTAAGCCCTCCTGTCATTATGTGATGATCGAATTGGCTATGATCTCACCATCTCCGTTTAGATGGGAACTACGGGTTCTTCAGAGAAGGTGGCAATGAACGATGCTCTGCCCAATATAATTGGCCGGATTCGTGACTATACCGACATTCCTCTCGCTGTTGGCTTTGGAGTCGCAAATCGTGGACACTTCGATACTGTTGCTGACGCTGGTGCCGATGGAGTAGTCATCGGAAGCAAACTCGTGAGCGTCATAAAGAATGCGCCTCAAGCTGAAGTTGCACAACACGTTGAATCCTATTGTCGCTCAATAAGCCAACCAGCCCGTGTTAGATCTCCGTCCGCGCCGCGTCTTTCAAGCCCTTCCAAGACTCCAAACACAGTCCCTACAGGAGTGTCTGTTCTTCCGGCACGTTTCGGTCAATTCGGAGGCCAATATGTCCCAGAAGCCCTCGTTGATTGCTTGGCTGAGCTCGAAGAAGCCCATAAATCTGCCATGGCGGATCCCGAGTTCAAGAAGGAACTTCAGTCTCACTTTGGATATATCAACCGCCCCTCGCAAATATACCTTGCTGAAAATTTAACCGAAGATGCTGGAGGTGCAAAGATCTGGCTGAAGCGGGAAGACTTGTAAGTTTCGCTTAGCCCTCAAAGTGTCGACGGATGATGCTAACTTAATAAAATAAATAGGAATCATACTGGGTCCCATAAGATTAATAATGCTTTGGGTCAAGTCAGTTTCCACCCCGTCTCAAAAGTATCCATCTCAATACATGGTTATAGATTTTACTCGCAAAACGCCTTGGAAAGAAACGAATTATCGCAGAAACGGGTGCTGGACAGCATGGTGTTGCGACAGCAACTGCGTGTGCAAAATTTGGTATGGAGTGTGTTATCTACATGGGGGCAGAAGATATACGTCGACAGGCATTGAATGTGTTCAGAATCGAGATGCTTGGTGGGAAGGTATGAATTTATATCTAATCTCTAACTTCGCCTTCACTCGACTTTTTCTTCCAGGTTGTTGCGGTCAATTCCGGGTCTCGTACTCTGAAAGACGCCGTTAACGAGGCTTTCCGAGACTGGGTGACCAACTTGTCGACAACCCACTACTTGGTTGGGTCTGTTATCGGTCCTCACCCATTCCCGACTATCGTTCGTGACTTCCAAAAGGTAATCGGCGAGGAAATCAAGTCACAGATGCTCGCTGTCCGCGGAAAACTTCCTGACGTAGTTGTTGCCTGTGTTGGAGGTGGAAGCAATGCCATAGGCACCTTCTATGATTTTATTGGTGACAAGGATGTACGACTGGTAGGTGTAGAGGCGGGAGGCGAAGGCATTGACGGAGACAGACACAGCGCTACACTGTCGATGGGTCAACCCGGTGTGCTCCACGGAGTCAGAACGTATATTCTCCAAGACAAGGCCGGTCAGATTGTCGAGACACACTCCATCAGTGCTGGTTTAGATTATCCAGGAGTTGGCCCAGAGCACGCCTGGTTGAAAGACTCCCAGCGAGCAGAATATGTCGTTGCAACAGATGAGGAGGCTCTGCGCGGGTTTAGGATGTTGACACAACGCGAGGGCATCATTCCAGGTGAGACTATATCAGCCAATCCATTCTGAAAGCTTATTTTCACACCTTGTAGCCTTGGAATCTTCTCATGCTATCTGGGAAGCGGTGAAGATCGCCAAAACTTTGCGAAAAGATCAAGATTTGGTTGTGGTGAGTATTATTTATTTAGTATTGACATATCTGTGACGTATTTCTTAATATTCTTAGTGCCTATCCGGGCGAGGCGACAAGGATGTTGAGCAGATCTCTCAACTTTTGCCAAAGTGGGCCGACATCCTTGACTGGCATGTATCATCGCACAACGTTTAGAAACATATGTAGATATGGAAACGGATATCTAGCGGATTGTACAATATTATTCTTTGTCTATTTTGGCACTTGTTGGGTTCCAGTCCAGTGTTGTGTGGTCGATAGGATTATAGGCGCTGATCAGAGTGGGCATCTCGACCCTGATTTTCCCAAATCGGATTACGATCAATTGATCGAACTTGAAAGAGACAACAATAATTTATGACTCGAACTCAGATCCACTCTACCACAACAATCGCTCCTTTATTCACCTATATAGCCCACACAGAACGAGACACAATATGGTTTCGGAACCAAGAAGTGCAGCAGCTCACCGATCCGTGGAAGTTCTCGCATCCAAGCTCAGGCGGCGGTCAGTGATCTTCGTTGCGCTACGATTGTTCCTCAAACGCTTCGAACGATAGGCAGATCGTTGGATCGAGAACAACAGCTTTGGAGACATTGCTTGTATTGCGACAAGTCATCGCGAAAGCCCGATTCTCAAATCTTGAGCAACTGGTCACGATCATCCGGGATGTGGGCCGCAGGTTAGTGGAAGCTCAGCCCAAAGGTGAGTCTTCGACAACAGTGTTAGAGCCTCCCTGATTTTGAATTAAAAATCGCCCATTCTCAAAGAACACTCCGTCGGGAACACTGTCAGGAAGGTCTTGCATCATATTCGGGAGGAATACCATGCCGCCACAAGAGGCGCAGATGCTACAAAACCTTCTTCTTTCTCGATATCCAAATTCGTTCTCCAAGGACAGCCAAGAAAACAAGTTATACCACCAAAATCCGAGGCTAAGGGGACTCTCAGAGAAAACGACCCAAACGACCCAGACTCCTTCGCCAGGGGACTGAAGCCTGTACTCATGGAAGCCATTCAAGATGTCCTTGACGAACTCGAAACTGTCTATGACAATGTATCACGAAACGCGAAGGATCATATCCATTCGGAGTACGTTTTTTCTGTATCCATCTTCGATTGTTCAAATTTCGGAATGATTTACGCCGTCTTGTGCAGTGAAATTATTCTGACATTTGGAATGTCCAAAACTGTTGAACAATTCCTGAAAGCTGCAGCACATGTGCGAAATTACTCCGTTATTGTCGCAGAAACTGCTCCCTCGTAAGCAACAATCCACGGTCCATTCAACACCAATCTCACGGACAGATAGATATAATGGGCGAGAAATGGCGGAGTCTCTTTCTTCAGCCGGAATATCAACTTTCCTCGTCCCGGACTCCTCAATATTTGCACTAATGTCGCGCGTGAATAAAGTAATCCTCGGAGCCCATGTCATCCTTGCGAATGGAGGAATGTTCGCAGTCAGTGGATCCTTGATGGCGGCCTCAGCAGCCCGAGCACACAGCACTCCCGTTGTCGTCTGTGCAGGCCAATTCAAACTAACACCATTATGGAATTTATATCATGAATATGGAGCCCTCGATTTTGGAAACCCGAGCGATGTCCTTGGTTTCGAGAATGGAGATTTGGTCGACAAAGTTGATGTCGTGAACCCATACTACGATTATGTTCAACCCGAATTAATTGATGCATATATCACAAACGAGTAAGTTCCCTGCTCTCTGAAGTCGTCCTGAGAGTTAACTTCTATTCCAGTGGTGACCACCCTCCTTCGTCAATATACCGGTGAGTGGCTATATCCATTTAAATGCCTCCATTAACTTTGAATATTTGCAGACTCTTGAAAGAAGCGTACGACGACGAGGACAACGAACTCTAAAGATAAAAAGATAAAAAGATATATCGTCCTGCCCCCTGCCTTCCTATGGATAACACCCTGGTATTATATAGCTGGTTAATATACGGTCTAACCTGAATTCATGTTTCAGAGGGATTTGGGGTGTTTATTTTTTGTTGCTCAGAATCTCGAAGAACGCTTCTTGAGGAAGATCAACTGAACCCATCTTCTTCATCCTGCGTTTGCCTTCTTTTTGATTTTCAAGATGCTTCATCTTGCGCTCGTAGTGTCCACCATAAAGTCCAGCAGTAACGTCAGCGCGCATGGCTTTCAACGTTTCTCGTGCAATGACCTTTTTGCCAACTGCAGCTTGAATAGGCACTTCAAACAGTTGTCTCGGAATGACCTTATCTAAACATCAGTCAGTAAACAACATCAACATCATCAAACTGGATGGTAGACTCACGAAGTTTCTTAACCCATTGTCGGCCAATAGTCTCCTGAGCAGAGCGATGAACGATTAATGCCAAAGCGTCAACAGGTTTCCCGTTCAATAAGAACGTCATCTGACCACAATATTAGTACTGATTCGACACAGAAACGAAAGGCATAGGCACCTTGGCAAGGTCGCTTTTTCTGTATCCTGCATCTTCATAACTTTGGGGAGGGTTATCGATTGTTGTTTGAGCAGCATAGAAAGCAATCTTACTCGAAACTCGCAAAACCCGAACTACGGCTTTTCAGCTGGTCGAAGAAATCCGTTACAATCTCGCTCAGAGGCACGATGCAATTCAGGATGATCCTTGCAGACTTAGTCCCTGAGTCCAGATAACGATGTTCAAGTTCTTCGGCACGATGTGAATAGCAGAGGTCCATCATGTCACCAAAATATTCTGGCGTTTGAAGACTTAGAATCGGGAAAAATGGAATTGGCATAGAAATTTTTACCTTCAGGTACGATGATCGATGCCTTTACCACAGGCTCCAGGACTTCCTTCACACGTATACCGAGGTCACCAACATCTGGGAAGTCAGTCGGGTTGCTAATAATGACTTCTTTATCCTTGAAAACCACTGGAACAGGAATATTAAAAAAATGGTTTATGGTAAAGCAGCTGGAAGCTCACACTTGTACGGTACAGTCGGCGCAGTAATGATGACGTTGGCGTCATATTCATCTTCCAATCTCTGTCGAAAAACATCCATGTGCAGTGTACCCAAAAACCCTAATCGACAACCTTGGCCCAATGCAGAAGACGACTCTCTTTGGACAGTGACACTCCTGTCAGTGAGAGTGAGCTAACGAAGAGAACGTCAGTGATGTATTCTCTCTTTAGGAAGTGATATCGTATGTCTTACCCTATTGATGGATTCCTCGAGCTTCGGAAAATCACTGTTATCAATTGGGTATACCCCAGCGAATACCTTTGAATCGTCTTAAATTTAGGTCCACACAGAAACGGATAGGCACTTTACCATGGCCTTTGCGGGCTGGAAACCAGCCATTGGTTCCACAACCTCTCCAACCCGATGCAAAGTATCTCCAATATGGGCTTTGAATCGAGATATGATTAAGGTGCCAATGTCTCAGATACAGTGCTACTTACCCTCTGAGGACTGCTTCATATTACAGGCGATGAAACCAACTTGGCCAGGATACAAACTCTGTGTAGGTATTTCCTCGGGATGCATGATCCCAAGCTCCGTGATTTCGTATTTCTTCCTAGTGAAAGACGAGGCAATCTTGTCACCTCGCGGGATTTCAGAAGGAAAGACATAAGAGTATGAAAAAGCTCTTTACCTTTGCGAAGAATTCCTCCTTGAATGTTGATCAATGAGATAACACCTCTATATTTATCATATCTTCAGAAGAAAATGAGCAGGGGCTTGACTACATTGGCAGGTGGACTTGCAGTGAATCAAACAAGAATGCCTTTAACGGGGCGTTTTCATTGGCGACAGGTGGAGGGATGCGTGTAATTATTGCCTCAAGGACCGCCTCAACACCTTTTCCCGTTTTCGCGGATATATGCAGGATTTCCGATGGGTCAATTCCGAATGTAGCTTGCATCTGAGCGGCTATCCTTTCAGGCTCTGATGCTGGCAAATCGATCTAAGGCAGCTCTTCAAAAGTTTGAAAGAATAATTGCAGAAGAACCTACTTTGTTGAGAACCGGGATGATTTTGAGCCCTCGATCTTTCGCGTTGTGAAATACAGATATTGACTGTGCTTGGACACCTTGACTAGCATCAACCTATAATAACAATCAAACAAGACGCAATATTACATCGTAACTAGACTTGCATACAAGAAGGAGAGCTCCTTGGCAAGCTGCTAGGGACCGGGAAACCTCCCAAGCAAAGTCGACATGGCCCTGGGAGAACGTCAGAAATCAAGAACATGAAAACGTTGAAGAGGACGCTGAATTCGCACAGGTGTGTCAATGAGGTTCAACAGGTGCTCCTTCCCATTGAATTTGTGTAACATGCTGATGGTTATTGTCAGATTGTCAGCAAAAAATCACGAATGGCATTAAATAAAATTACCTAGCAGTCTGCGCCTTGACTGCAAGATCTCAGTCATCAGGAAATAAAAAGTGGTCTAGTCTGACCTGTAATCCCTCGTTCTCTTTCGACTTTTAGCTTGTCGAGAACCTGCTCGTTTTTCCCTCCCGAGTCCTTCTTCTTTATAGTACCTGTCAACTATGCCTAATCGTGAACAATCTTTTTCTCAGCGACGTGTATTCATTTCATTACCTCCAGCAATCTAAAGACGTGTCAGTGACAGGAACTGGCATTATTTCACCAAGACCCACCTATCCGCCAAAGTTGACTTGCCATGGTCTAAAAGTAGTTTCCATTACTTCTGCAACTCGAACTTTATGTTAATGAGTCCTACCAATGTGGGCAATGATAGAGAAGTTCCTTCAGCAGTATTGGGCTTAGTTTTTGCTCTCAGAAACTAGATCACATACCGTATGACATCGCAAGGATAGTTCTCCATGGACAGGATGGGGGCGGTGCCAACTTTTGCTGCGTTCCATGCTGAAGAAGTGGTAAACAGTCGAAAAGAAGAATGAGTGCGAGTTATAGATCTTTCCAATACACGCAAACACGCATATCGCCAGATAGGGTGCATATACAACAGAAGAGAATTAGGGCCTGGTAATAGTATACTACTACTACAAGAACCTCAGTTTTTTGATTCGGATATTTCAGTCCAACTGCTTAGTCAGCTAATCTGAAGAAAGCATCAAGCGCGCGAGTATATTCAATATTGGATCTTACCACATCCGTACGACGACCGAACGACGACCAACTTGCTCGCAATGTCATTGGAAGACGCCTCGGAGGCAAGAAAAGCACGTCTTATTGCCTTGAGAAAACGTAAAGCCGGAGAATTGGTAGATGACAATGGGTGTGTTTTCTATGTTCCAATGAAGAATTTCTTCTAATAATTTGGATTCTACTTCTCAGTAATGCTGAACCTCTTATTAAGAATCGCAACTTTGACCCCGAATCACGGACCTTGAAGAAACATACCCAGGAAGATGTTGTAATGGAGGATACTATAGAGCACCAGGTCAAAGGTCTCGCAGAACAGATCATCGCTGATGATGAGAAGCGGAGAGCTCAAGAACTGGTACGTCCCCATAAACTTGGAATTTTTTTTCCGCCCAAGTAACTGTAAGTATAAAATAGGACGTGTTCAACATTGCGCCAAAACGACCGAATTGGGATCTGAAACGTGAGACCGAGAAAAAGCTCGCAAAGTTGGAAAGACGGACACAGGAAGCCATACACACCCTCATACGTCAGTAAATCATCTTATATTGGATTCTTTCCCCTGACAAAGCACCCAGGACAACGGCTTGCGGCACAGAAAGGCGAATCAGATGACATCGTCGGCGCTATGAATGCTCAAGAAAGACAGGATGCATCAGAATCCATCTCAGACGACGAAGATTGACAACACCTCGACGAGGCTCGCTTGTCTTGCAAACGCATTCTCGGTTACCCTATTGTCTAATGCATCCTCAAACGAATGATTTTTGTGCTTAACATTCGCCATTGACATTCGGCTCACCCACGCCATTTCATTTCGGCTCCTTGCCTGTGCAATGCCGCCTTGTTGGTCTTATTCCTTGAGAGAGGATTCTACCGGATGGAATTCTACCGATACCCATATTCTTGCATGGCAAAACGTGGGTAACTTAGGCTTGGAAACCAATAGACCACAAAGAATATGTGATTCTTTCCCATATCCATAAAACAGACCTCCTCTATATCTCCCACTGTTCTTGGACACTTGGAAATTAAGCCTCGAAATGTTAGCCTCGGTGTCCACATCGGGTCGAGTGAATCCGATGCAAATAAACCTTGATTCTGGGTCCTGGGATACAGGAACACCACACTTCCTGGAGGTAAACTGCGGAATCGTTACACGCTGTTGTACCACAGCCGAAGGAACCCCCGAAGAAAGTGCCTTAAGGACGATGGTTAATGGAAAGTACTGTCAGGTGTGGGATAAATCATTAGGTTTGCAGATGCCTTATTCAGGCTACTGTTGCCCATTCTTGAATACTATTTTTATGGTGAGATATAATTCACTCTCCACAATCACTCAAATTTTGTAGAATATCGCAACAATAACAACAACGATAACGATTTCTCAAAAATATCGAAGGCTTTAATAGCAAACGCCGCTTTTACTTCACGTGTCGCGAGTTCAGCATTTGAATTAAACGTTGATCTTCAGGAAGCCGTGTGCCCACTGTTCTCGTCGGTAGCGACCCGGACGGGTGTGTTCTGATGTCAGGATGGATTGTGGACAATGGCGGGAGCAGGTTCTGTGATTGGGAACCATGGGGTGACCTATTACCATTTCCTTCATCCTCGTCTCCTCGAGTGCGCGCCTTACCGGTACGGTAGATACCAGATGGCACGATGATGGTTCGAAGTAATGAGTCCTGTTCAATAACAGGCAGATATGAGAGTTCAGTGTAGGTAAAGTATGCAGTCAGGTGCCATTTTTGAGGTCTTGCGTGAGGATTTGGCAGTACCCAGGCGGAATATGCTTGTTTGATCAAGCCAGAATGATGATTCGTAGTGCGGTCTTGATGTGACAATGCAGATGAGGAGGGTCCCGGACGAGCGACTCCGTCCACAAAACGAAAAGCGGGAGCACTAGGAGCTAAATTTAGACCGAGGAGAAGACAAAAATAGACATGGCTAGTCATACCGATTGGCCTCATTCGCCGCTTGAGCAGCGTCATAAGGCATTTTTTCATCATAAAACAGGTATGGCTAGATAGAAATCAGAAATAGAATATACTGGAGATGAGAGCTTTCATTCACCTCCCGCATCCTGCTTTGTCCCCAAACACGACCATCTACAAACAAAGCTCAGCGTCAGATCATGTCGTTGAGTCTTGACCAGAAGTAAAAGGAAATAATTACCTGTCCAACGTTTTAGCCCGGTGTCGTCGTCGCTTTCGAACCAGACAAAAACGGCGCCTGGACGAATGAGTGTTCCACGCTCCATTTCATTAAGACGCCGAGAAACATGTGTCAGGAAGCCTTGACGGACAGCCTCGAATACAACATGAGCGTCGTGAGCGTCTCTAACGTGAAGACGTTGGTGGGTGGCTTGCTGCATGAGTTGAATGCCTTCTATGATATCGAAACACGGCTTTTATAGCTCTAAAGTGATGATCCAAAGTTTCGTTCGTGAGAGGTGTGGATGTTGATGGAATGGGCCCTAGCCAAAGAGAAATATCAATTGATAGTGTTAAAAAACGGAAATCGGATTATCCGCGATAGCCATGGAAAGTCGATACAAGAACATGGATCTGGTACGACCATCCCTGTGAAGGATTAGGAACGAAGTTAACAACACGTGGATGACTCAGTCCCTCAGCTGGGAATGAAAACGACTGGTGTTTGTTAATCTTCGGAGTGTCTTGCAGTAGCGAGGGATAGTTTATCCCCAACTGTAGCCGATAATGAGCCACTGTCAAGAAGAATGACAGAAGGGGAGCCTGGCATTTCTTTATCAGCAGGAAGAGGAGACGTGAAGCGGCCCACTGTTTCGGACGAATTCAATGTGTATTATAATAACACCCACGCGACAAGACATGATTGACGGGGTTCCAAGAAACAAGAATATTGAGCCCCGAGCCGGAATGAGCCTGAGTTAAGAAGGAAGATTCAGGTTCAGCGAAGGTTAAGCCAAGTGCGTTTTCTGTTGGGCACGGAAAAAAGTGTCAGACGAAAGATCGACGGCAGTCCTTGAGAGGGATACTAAGAAACGGTCGTCATTTACATCAGAAGATCCCAGGCGAGAATGGCCGCTGAAGGTGAACGGTGTGCGCTGAGTAGGAAAGAAGAAAACGTTTCCAAATTGTTCCAAACTTTCGGGGTACTACTGGGGCGACAGAGGTGTGACATGTGACAACTGCTTCAGTTTGGAAGTCAGCTGCTCGTCACACCGTCGTCACTTGCTGTGGCACTGGTATTGTTCTCTTCCCAACGTCCACAACAACATCCTCCGCCATGGACACCCAATTAGATTGCCACCATCGCCGCCTACCTACTCTCGTTCAAATCTGTCAGCGAGGTTGGTCAATTTTGTCCATCTACGTTGAAATCATCATTTATATTTTCGTTCACCACTCGTACTACTAGTTGCTCTCTCTCAAATAGACTGTAGGTCTGCGCCTCGACGACAACCGGAATTTACTTCTCATATCGTTTTTCTTAGCAATAACGAGCCTGGGTAATTTGCCATATTCTCTTGCAAAACCTATCTTAGAACGATGCAACGTGGAACAACTCCTCCGCTTTGAAAACCTTTCCCCAGTCAGTCTCATTGAGCTTGATCATTCCAATACTTATCGTCAAAATCAATAGGATCTACAATCAGTCACCCCAGGTTTGCCTTCTGTTATAATTCTTCCTGATATTGACTGACGCTTTTCAAGAGCTCTGGAGGGATTGGTGTTTCCGGAAATACCTTTTATCGGCAGAAAGCCGATATTCTGTTGACGATGAACCACAGGAACCGGATTCATGGCGATCTCGTTTTTTCGTAAGTCTAACAATTTAGCCACCGTTATGCTTTGCCTTTGACCCTACTGTTCAAGGTACTTGAAGATGCAGAAAGAAAACGATTTGATGAATTAGGGTCAAAACTTCGCACCAAACGGATGGAGGCCGACGAACGTAAGAAAGAGAAAGAAGTCAAATACACCGATCGTCTTTATCACCGCGACAAACGACCAAGAACGGGGGGGTGTGAGTGTGGACGCTTTCCTCAGTCTTGTTCAAACCGGAGTCTGACCTTTGCTGTCCTTCAAGTGAATTCACCTACACAACAGAGGTCACTATTTCAGAAAACTAAATTAGATGCTTCTAAACGCCAGAAGGCTTATTATACCGCACGGTGTCTTCCACCAATGCACACCGCCAAGGACTATCGAGTACTTCCTCGACCTCCTGGGGCGTCCCTTCCACCTGTTGCCTCCTCAAGCATGGAAAGTCGCGTAGTCGTTAGTAAAGTGGTTCATCGGCGTCCTGTTGCCGCGACTGCGAAGCCTGCCGTACCAGCCACCTCATTGTCACAGTCAACCAAGGTCTCTAGGCCGACCTCGTCGTTGCCGACACCTCGCCCGTCTCCAACGGTTATTCCTAATCAGCAATCGGCATCGAAAACCCCGAAAACACCGCCCATTCCCAAAGCCTCACCACGACCTATGATCGAATCTCCAGGTTCGGGTCTAAAAGTCTCATCGACCATCAAGAAGGACCCCATGGCATCTTTATTCGTACCCAAGCGTAAGAGTTTTCCACAACGTTCGACATAACCTTGCCCTATTATCTCACCACCTGTACTAACGCCACTATTCTTTGTTGTAACCCACCCCTTGGATTGCCGCTATCTTATCAGATACAAGTACCAGCTTCCCACCATTTCCCTTGCATTTATAAACCCTGTTGTATACTATTGTATCCACCAGCACCAATAACATCTAATTTTGTAGGAAGAGTCCAAGGACGCTCTCCGGATTGTAGTCGTTAGTGTAGAAGTACCCTAATCTCGGTTTGCCTCCTTATTTAGCACTGGCCTGGGTGACTGGTTGAGGCCTAGTTTCACCAGTTGTATGTGTTTTTCGGCAATCGATCAGTCGTCTAGGTCGAAAATATTACTCTTCCACAATGATTCCCTTTTCTCATAGGTAAGTATTCTCTCATTGTATTTTTATCTGAAGGACTGCCGAGGAGGTCAAAATATCATGCCAGTAGCCTTGGATTTTGCCAACCCTGCTCCGAAAACCTGGAACCGATGTGAAAGAACCAGTAGGCATGCTTCAGCTCTTCGGAGAACATGTTATGCGATTTATCTAGTTGGTTTGTCCTCAACTTGTCATAGATACATTTACAATTTCAGTACTAGTAAGTATTTCTGGGGCTATCTGGGCAACAAATTTAGGACGTTCCAACTTTGGCAGCAATGCAGCAATAGATGGGATTTGGGTTGGGCGATGTCTTTGACATGGGGATGTTGAGGGTGCGATACGACACGGGCAATAGAGGGGGGGGGGTTCTATACATTGATTGATGGGATGAAGTAGACTGGAGTGTGAAGGTGTCCACAGGTATGGGTGGTTATGAATATGCAAGAATGCCGCTAGTGTGAATAACAAGGTGTAAGCCATGAATGATTGAGTGGAAAAAAGATGCGATGTGTAATGGATGTCCTGGAAATTGCGTTCGAAAATAGTAGTCATGGTTCAAGGCAAGCTGCCTGTTGGATGCAAGGGAAGTTAGGCGGTGTCAGTCTGGTGGGCCGTAACTGAAACTTGCTGGACTGGAGTAAATGCGCGGGCTGGATAATTCTGCAACGGAAATTTGCATCCTGCCTTTGCGTTTGAATGGTGTGTCAAACAAAATAGAGTCGACGCGAATCATTGTCGCGTCTTCCCTTTGCCTGCTTCATCGGTTGCCGTGGAGGTAGATAACGAGGAATAGGAAATGCCTGTTATCGGGTTTTCAGATACAAATCCGTCGTCCATAGATGCTTCCCATATTCGTATAGTCCGATCGTCTGAACATGAAGCGAACATGCGCTCGTTTGTCGGATTCCACGCAACGGAGTTGACGCTACCCTCTCCGTGGCCTGACAACGTCTCAAGTAGTGTACCACTGTCTCGATGCCAGACATAAACTTTGCCATCTACAACACCAATGTGTTAGTTATCGCAAGGAAGAAAAAGAGGGGTAATAGAGGAACCATACAAACCTTCGCTACCGCTGACTACAAAGTTGCTTGCAATTCCTCCGAAACAACTTCTTATGACATGCCGACCTTGGCGTTGCCCCTCGTATCGGTACGCGATCTGTCCACTTTGCAAGTCCCAGAGAAATATTTCCTTTAGATAGCGTAAAATAGATGAGATAAAGAGAAGTGGTATAAAAAAGCAGAACGTCTCACGTTTGGCGCGTGGTTGACGAGCGCATACCGGGAATCCTGCGAAATCTGCACGCTTGTTAGGTCGCCTTCTAGCCGAGTGGATCTAAAGAAAGTCAAGGTTAAGCTCGATTTAAACAATTTTGAAAATATACAGCCGTCCGAGGGTTTTGAATCCCCCTGCACGGCGAAGGCCGAGGCATCGCCCAGAGGAAAAGGTGAGGGTACGCACGATTCAGTTTTTTTTGTTCTTAGATCAAAAACCATCATCCTGTGCATAGTCCTCGAAGCACCATTTGACCCTCCGCTCCCAACGGAGGCCGACGAGGGATCCCCAGCTTGCGCTCCTCTAGGTTGGCTTGCGTCAGGCGTCGAAGAGAAGCTGCTGGTATGTTCCATGCCGACAGCTACGATCCGCGTAAAGTCGGGAGTCACTGCTAAGTCTGTTATCCGAATCCCCGTAGGATTCCATGCATCCCGCACTTTGCCGTCCGCGTTCTGTCAGGTGGGAGGGGCAGAGTGAATAGATGTTCTTGTATACATAACAAGCGTGTGTGTTCCCTCATAAGGATACGCACCCAAATAATGATTTTCCGGTCCAATCCCCCAGATATGAAACCTCCCCCGTCTGGCAGCCATGAGATCGCCGTCACAGTTTCTGTGTGTTCTTCGAGTGTGCGGATACAGACGCCAGTCTAGAGGATCTGGTGTGAGTGTTTTTGGTAAATTTGTCGTTAATATGATCACCTTGGTATTCCACATCTTAATGAGTTGCTCCGTACTCGTGAGAAGGATAGAGTCATCCAATGACCACGTCAAACAGCCAAGAGCATATGGATGATCACGCAGGATGAGATGGGCGGTCCATTCTTGTGGTGAACTGGGATCAGCAGAGGACTGCTGCTACACATATTAGTTCAAGCGCCGAGAAAGAACAAAGACTCCGAGTACTAACTCCTCTTCGCCAAATTATGGCCGTCTTGTCTTTACTTGCACTGGCCAGATATGTTCCATCGTGACTCCATTCAAGGTTCCACACCTCATCGGTGTGTACCTCTAGAATTGTGGTCGTCATACTGGGAAATTCAGATTTGCTGCAGTGATGGTCCGAGTACAGAGAGAAATTTGATGAATCGAGCGTCGAGTTGTGGTAAATACATCGCTGCAATTGGTAAGCTCTTGCTTGATGGAGAAGTGATGAAAACCGCCGCTCTGGAATCATGACGGCGGATGGAATATAATCTACACACGTGATGAGAAGGAGTGTAGCAGCATCTGAGAAGAGTAAATATATACCATGCAGGGTATCGAGGAGATGATGCCTGGATGTCCCAGACGCGCCATCCCAGCCAGCTCTCCTCCGTAGGTCTTCTGGTTCAGAGCACATGATCAGACTATAAATCGATACGGACAGCCAGTTAACCACTCCCTTCATTGAAGGACAAGCAAGGAATGATCACCTCGATAATGTATGCAGCTTATCAGGGTCAACATGTGAAGATGCAAGTTCATTCCGTAGCACTTGAAGTGCCGCAGTAGGTTTCCTTGCCTCCAGCAACTCAAGATATTTCTGCCGGCTTATCAAAAACTTGGCTTCCTGTTGTACAGCAGATTTCAATACATAGGTCAGGACGGATGTGAATGGTGGAAAGATGTCAACGCACCCAAAGGCCATCTTCTTCATGTACACCAAGCCGCATCAGAGCAGCTTCTGCCTTCTGCCACACACCATCGAGAATATATCGTCTGAACTGTGATACTTCAGGTGCCTCCATTGTGTATCCTGACTCCGCCTCCAGGGTCGCTGCGGATTCACTGTTCAGGGGTTAATAACAGCGAACCGATGGCGAAGCAATGCACATACATATATCCTACATCCCGAAGGCTTTGAATCACCAATCGTATAAATTCTTCGCGGTCCACGAAAGAGTCATCGTAGAGTGTCGTGCCAGGCAAAACGATTTTGGATATCGCTTTGCCTGGCTTGGAGACACCGTTACTCAACGTTGACCCAGCAGATGTTCCATTAATCCCGTTCGAGAAACCATTGGTATGACCATTAGTTCCATTACTGCTTGGAAAGCCATCCAGCCCCCCGCCCAAAGATGATGGACCCGCATGTGTCGATGAGTCAAGCGCGTCAGACAAAGAGGATTCATCAAATTCTGAGAGCCTCATCATTCTCCGGGACGGGGTGCTAGTGGATGGGTCGGAAGTAGTACGGGACGAGGGCAAGGATGGGTTTGAAGATTCAAAACGCTGTCGCTTGCGAGCTCTGGAGTATTCGGAGTCTGGGGATAGATGAGGAATGAGGAACAAGAAACGAGGGTTACGATAGATTAAGTGAATGTGATAACTGAAAATTATGACAAATGTGAACGAACCTGATGTTGACGATAAGGTTGGGTCTGTACTGGATCCTTGCTCAAGCTCTGAGCGAGAACGGGTGGCAGGAACGAGGCTGGCGACGGTTGAGTCGATTTGGGCCCCGGGGCCAAAGGGAAATGAGGAGGTGGGTGCCGGGGAGCGAGGAGCGAGATGAGAAGATTCCAGAGCAACCAAGGACGGTGAGGAGGACGCTCTGTCCCGTTGAGGGTTTGGGTTAGTAGTAGAATCAATGGTGGCCGTCCAGAAACACGAGAGAGATGAAGTACGTTGTTTGGTAGAGAGAATAACGCAGTATACCGCGATGGCAGAGAAAGAGTAGAGGAAGTGGAAGGGTATTTGGACAACGAGGCAGAGAGGAAGAGGGCAGTGGAGAGTACAAGTGATCAAATGCGCGTCAGGAGCACCCCACGAACGACCTCAAATACTCCCGTTTTCGGTACTCATTCTGCTTTTGACTCATTGACTCTTATTTAATTCAGATACAATCCTGTTTATCTACTGACCGTCGCGAACCGACATATTACAACAAAACGTGTAATCTCCTTCTTTATGTCTCGAAGGGCTGTTGAAGCACGGTTACGACAGGGAAGCCGTCCTCTTTGATACCACTTCGCACGCCGACAATACGCTCGTCTGTCCACCGCCAACAACAAAACATATTTCTGGCCAATCCATCGCGTATCTAAGTACCAAATGTCTCCCAATTGTCGACTCCTCAAAGGCTTTCGGCCTCCGTTCATTTGCCTTCCGAACGTCAATTGTGCCAGTGTACAAGGATAGTGCCTCGTTGGTCAACGAATGCAACTTATTAAAATTGCTCATGAAACAAGGAAGAGTGCCGACTCCTGCGTCAACCGCAGAGGATTCACAAAAAAAGCTGACCTCATCTTTTGTAAGCCTTTCCTTTATTCGCGAAAACCAAAATCGAAAATAAATCCATGGGTCCTACGTTTCAGGTCGGCAAGGGCTTGTGAGGAGAGATAAATGTGCCGAACGATTGTCTGAACTGGAAGGCCGAATATTTTTGCGAATTTGCCTTGACAAACTCAGCAGCGAATAGCTTCAAAAAAAAGTAATAAGGGCCCAACAACACCAATCTAAACGAGTCTTCATAAAACACACCTTTGATTGATCTTTATCGTATACCAAAGAACAGCGAGCAGATCTCCCATTAATCCCCCATATTTGAGCATCAAGAAATCCTTCCCCTGACATTACACCACATTTTGAAAAGGTCCAAGGCGACCATGGTTGACGCAATGGCGAAGACAACGCTGTTGACCAGGACACTCTATGGCTGAAGGAGGACAAGTGCCAACCACGAGCCAGCCCGAGTAAAGAGCGATCGATTGATCAAACTACTCCAATCAATATTTCGAGCATTGTCCTGACATGTGTCTTGACCCTTGAAGCCCAAGAAATTTCTCTCGTCCCTTCGGACGGCAGCAGAAGAGAGGAATTTCCAAGCCTGATGCAGCCAGCAGCCAGATGTATTTTCGAAGGTTTTTCGGACTCCTCTTCAGTCACGCTCGGTGAATTTGCATCGATACGGATCTTGAGGTCAATGCATACAGACACGAGGCACCAGGGAAATAAAAGGAAAGACAAATCCTTAGAGGCAAGGGCTGGCAAGGGTGTTTTCCTATCTTTGTTGTATCATGAAAACATCTTTGCAAAGAAGAGGAGCCCAGGAGACATATGTAAACGGTGAGGCGCAAACCACGCGCTCGTAATATTCGGGAATCGGCAGAGACAGTGAGAGATCCAAGGTGTGAATCGACGGACAATCAAGGATTGGTGCTGTTGACCACCCTGATTCTGAACACGTAAACCGATAGAGAAGAAAGGAGGATGGATTTCTGATGTGTACAAAGTCTTGGATGAACTCGAAGTGTGTTACATTCGAGGAACAGCGAGGGAAAGCCAGGCACAAGTCCACGGGGTGTGCCCTCTTTCCAAAAAAGACAAATATGGCGTGACAGTGACCATTTCAAGCGCTTGTCTCCGTTGTGGCTGTTGTTATTCATGATGGCCACCTGAAGCTGAACGTTGAACGTTCAACGCCGAACTCGCTGGAGCTCTGAAGATCTCAAGGTCTATTCTGCAAAAATCATTTTCCCAAACCAAACCAGGCCTAGACTGTGCCGGTCAAATGAGATTCCTGCCAACTCCATGAGGCTTTTTGCGATCCATGTTTGAAACAAACAATCGCCCAGTAGTAGGGGAGGCCTTCTCTCGATCCAAATTCCCATCTGTATACCTTCAAGAATAGTTTGAACCCCTAATATCAGTCAGTCGGATATCTGCGCGAATGCACAGCCCATGAATAGCACCATTCACTTTGCAGGGCTGCCTCTTTCCGCCGACAGACTACCCGAATCCCGCGTTGATCAAAATGCAGAACACAGGTCTTACAAAAAGACAATGCTCACTTCGCGAAACCGTACGAACCAAACTGGCATGTACATCTCATGGATTGTCACGTCAGAGAGTCGTACCTGTTTGTACCCTACCAACTCCTTGAACCAACCCAATCTTGCGTCAGCAGAGGTCACCAGACAGGCTTCATACTGCAGGGAAACATCAAAAAATTCCGCAGGTCAACCATAACCTTGTGGTCTTCTTATACATTGACGCATAACGCTTACACTATGTACCCATACGGTCTGGACTTTGCGGTCTTCCGGAAGAGAATCAAAACATATAATGGATGGGCGAATATATGTATGTAGTATTGTATGGCACCAGGAAGGAGAGATCGGCGTGCCAGAAACAGGAGGTGTGATTTTGTGAAAAGAAAAATAATATGCGAGATGAGAACAGGATGCTGGGTGATTGTGGTTCATAACCGTCTTGAAAAGTGAGGTTCGCAGTGAATCAAATTAAATACTGCTATTGAATTCCTTGTTGAAAAGCGATGCTGAGATATAAGTATGGAGTACATTTTGAAATGAAGAAACGGGATAAAGATATGGGGAGATTTTGGAGCACACGAAGAATTTTGGTATGGGACCTCAACTTGGAAAAAAATAGAGAAAAGGTAACCCGGTTGAAAAGGTCGATTTAGAAAACGAAGTTCAACAATGTTGAAAGATATTAGAAAAAAAGTTGATGTTTCCCGAAGAAAAGAAGTGTGGATAACGAAAGCTGATTGACGAGGGATAGAGCAGATTCGATGTGCGATGATGCTGACAATTGCGGTTTTTGAGGAGAAAGCATTGATTATGTAGAGGGGTGGTTGCTGATGACGACGACAATATGAAATGATAATCCGAGAGAAGAGAGGGGAGATAGAAAATCCTCTATGAGAAGCCAGTGAGATATATCACGCGACCAAAAGGAAAGTGGAGGGAGATGAGGGTTGGTATTTTGAGAGTCATGAATCGATCTTGAAAAAGAGAAATGCGTGCTGGAAGTGGTTTTTTTTTTTTTCGGATTAAATGCTGTCACAGTGGAACTCGGGAACTGTCCCGTCCTCGATCCACTAGCCCACTACGCCCATTGCCAAATCCTGGTGCGTCACGAATTGATAAACCTGTCGTGTCAAGTTCTTCGATTCTGGCACGTCCCCTCGTTCTCTGACGAGACTGACTTCCAGATGGGGAACGATCGATGTCATTCCCTTTCCTCAAGGCTTCCGTGGGTTGTTGGCAATTAGCTCCAGGCAGAGGGGAGCTGCTTCTGCGAACAGCGTCGCGACCCCTTCGAGGAAGCTCGGCAGATCCCAAAGCCCAATAATCAATTTCTGTTGGATTTTCTTGCGAATGTCGTGGACTGCTGACGACGAGGATACGCCGTGACCTTGAACGAGAGCGAGAGGCGGAAGAGTGACCCGAGCGCCGGCTACTCCTCGATTCATCTGGTACCCGCCGGCGGCCTCGCGGTGTGGTATGTGTAGACTGCAAGGGCATGGACGTGATCTTGACTTGAGAAACGGGAAGGGGCAGTTTGGGAGTGGGAGGTGATGGACGTGCGATTGTATGTCCGGAAGAAGACGACACGGGGGATGCCCGGAAATCTTTGGAAGGAGAAGCCGTCTGTAAAAGAGAAAAGCATGCTGGCAGGCTCGCACGGATGCGGCTGCGTTTGGATTTTACCGCGCCAGGATATTTTGGTTTCGAAGCCGCACCCCAATCTTTTTCGGAATAGACGTCAACATCGTCACGGTCCAAAGCGTCCCCAAACGAAAAGGCAAAGTCTGAGTAGACGTCGTCGTCGTCTCGTCGATTGTGTGAAGAGATGGGTGCGCTTCCTGGATAACCTCGGACACCGGAAGATGTTGAAAGGAAAGTCCTGTCGAGGTTTGGGACAGTGGAATGGTTGTTAGTCCCTGATGGCCTGCGTGCATATGAAAGACCAGAGGGTAGATTCATGGCTTTGGTCTTTGTGTCATAGTGAAGGTCGTTCGAATCATATTCGCTACGAAAGTCGTCTTCATCGTCCGTGATTGCTGAACAAGAGTTGGAGGAAGCAGATGATGAAGAGACGCAGTAGCCGCTGCGCTTGGCGTAAACCCTGAGTGCAGAGCCGAGGGCAGAAGGTAGGAGGGCAGGGACATCGCAACCGGCAGCATAGCCGATGCTTGGAGAAGAGACGGCACTACTTGAGGAGGAAATGGATGGGGAGGAGAGGTCAGTTTGTTGGCAGTCATCGCTGCAGTACGCCCGTCTGTGTGGAGAAAGAGAAAGATGAGGGGACGGATGGGGTGGGGACGGTGGAAGACATACCCGTCGTCGAGGAGATGCTTGCCGCATACGAGACAGATTTCCTCGAACATATGGAAGACTGGGAGGGAGGAAGGGGAGGTAGGGGGAAGGGAGGTCGGTGGGGAAACGATTTATATAAGAATCGCGAGCGCACCTGTCAGGTCGCGACATTCTACAATCTTCAAATTTAATTCGCGTGACGCAGGTCACATTGCTCAAACTGACTCAATATTTCCAATTTCACACGTGACGCCTAGGTCTACACGTTTGCCGACCAAACACACCTGACCTTCGATCACAATCAGGTCTCGAAGTGATGTCACAGCCAAGCGCTAATAATTATCCATTTATTGCAACCAAATCACATCATATCACGCTCAGCCTGTCTGAATATTTTCAATAATTTATGTCCTATTTTTGTCTTCGTCCGACGACAACCGACCTAATTCAGACTCTCCAAAAAATTGGGTACCCACACAGTTCCATCTCCTTCCATTCTCTTCTGTTACACTGTTGTCACGGCCTCATCGGCCCATCCACCACCACCACCAATTCCCGAAAGCCCTTCCAAGTTTTTCCAAGTCCATAATCAGTGTTGTTCCGTACGTGTATCAAGGAAAGCCTTTTCCAAGACTCTTTCGTCGATCAATCATGGCCTTAACAGCTTACCGTTAACCCAGTCCATACATATTTCAAGAACGACCAAATTATTTATGTAAGAATGTCTGGGCCAAATGCTATCAACTGCCAGTGCCAGTGCCAGTGCCAGTGGTCGTTTGGTGGTCGTTGTTACAAGTTATTACACTCCTTATTGCCTTTTCTCCGATTTGTTTTTCCTCGCCTTTTCCACCTCGTTCGAGCAGGTTCGAGCCTCCGAAACTTGGAGTCGAGGGCTCACTGGGCTGCAGACTAGACACACATGAAAAACTTCCACGTTCTTCTTGGCCTTCGATTCCTTCTCACTGCACTGACTCGTCTCGTCACGCTCGCTTTTATTTAGAACAATCAATTTTGGTCTACCAACGGTGATTCTACATTGTAATTGTAAAGACATATTTCCGGCTTCGAACCATAACCACGTTCATGCTTGAGTAAACGGTTGATCATGAGTCACATTGAGAAAACCAACGTGCTTCACCCGCGGACTGTCCAAGTACCCCATCAGAACACCTGTTGTGTATGTGTACAAACGCCTCGCACCTGCATTGCAGCTTCAGCCTATTTGCGTGCAAGGAAAAAGAATATTCTAATCGAACCGGGCATCACCGTCAGGGTACTCAGACTGTATGGATCAGAACTGAGGCTGAGATGTTAGATGTCAGAGCCCCAATATTAATCTTCGTCACAGATGTATCATGTCATGGTTATTTCGCCGAACTATACAAAGGGGACTAGTAAATAGCAAATCGCCACAGTCGTCCCACCCATTATAACACTCGGATTGTCTTCTATCATTCCTCGTCAAGGACTTAAGAAGGCCTGTCGATCTTAATGCTCGATTTTCTTCGCCCGAACGTAGCTGGATACGTACTTATATGAAAAAGAATGCTATCATGTCACCGGAAAAAGTGCTACGCAGTCGCCTGGCGCCAGAACGGGAAGCTTCTTGACATCAAGTGGGCTGGTAGGGAGTCACAGACGAAACACAAATATTTGAAGTCACGGCAAATTAATGATAAGGATGTACATGTAGAGGGTTGCGAGGAAGATATGAGACGAACAGAAGGACATTCTATCTACAGAAGAGGTCAAAGGCGATAACAAAGAATCGAGGTGAGCGATCGTGGCAGCAATGAAGGAAAGTGTCGCTTCAGAAATTAGAAACGAAGATGATGAAAATGGGCAAGATAGCGAAAGGCAGGTTCGCGAAGTGTAAGGTGTGCGTGGATGATCGACCGGAATGGTAAGATACAGAGATAAGGAGCTCCAGCCTCCCAAACAGTTAGCGTGGCGCCAGCTCGACCCTCCACTTGAGATCTTCCCCGCAGCGGGTTAAGACCCAAAACGGCGTAATACAGCTTCTGGCTCCAAAGTTTCAGAAGGGAGCTGTTCATAGCTTGCAATCGGCTGCTTCCATTGCCTTTCTTGCTCAAATCTCGTCTTTTGTCGCGCAGTCCAGATGGAGCTGGGTATGGTTCGCCCTCTTTACCCCTGTGCTTTCAAGTCGATGAACCCAAACTCGTCCAACATTTAATCACGACAGGAGCGTCCTGACAAAAATGGTCCTATTTCGAATCCTGTGCAGCTACACCATCAACACCATCAGGACCAGCCTCAACCTGCTTGAACCCCTGTGTTCCTCCTGCTTCAGGGATGGGAGATACGCTCAAGGAAAGACTACTGCCATTTGTTAATTGGTCTTGGCTGATATTCGCGTTGTAAATACTGTTGTTGATATCCAGAAACGACGATTTTGATGGGATAGGGGACAGTGGTTTATCAGAGGTCGGGGGAACCGGGGGTGGCGAAGGAGTGCGGGCAGGCAGGGGTAATGCTTTGTCCTTGTCCGGACCAGGAAGATGCGAGAATGTGGACGACCGGCCGGTCAACAGTCCTTTCAGCCGCTGATTGGCAGTGAGCGTGTTGCTCCTCGTGGGTGGCTTAGGCGAGCCCGAAGATCCCGACTGAGGGTTTGAAGTCGGGTTTGAGTTTCCAGAACGAGGAATAGCCTTCTCAGTGACAACAGTCTCCAACATTGCTGTTGGGGCACCGACGTTTTTAAGTACTGAGAGTTTTTGGTGCAGGTACTTCGCATCCTCAAGCAACCTACATTGAACAAGGCAAAGTCACAGATGGTTAGAAAATGTGACACGAATAAGCTTAATGAATCGCAAGGAACTCACCTGGTTTTTGCCTCTTGGTGTGGTAGCTCAATTGTGCCATAAGCCTCCGAGAGCCGATGATTAATCGCGGCAAAAACCTGCGACATCACGTACTGATATTGCGATTATTGGCGGACGAGGCGATAGAAGGGGAATATACAGAATTGCATCAGTATGTAGAGAGTTGATGTACCATAGAGCCATAACTCACCTCAACAACAGATGGTGCAAGATATCGTGACAGGACTTTATGAAGAGTGACAGTCTCTTTGACAAGAAGTTCCATATAACTATTAACACCACCGCCTGGCTTTGGGACAGTCCAGTCCACATTCTGTCGAAATATGGTGCAATAGCAGGATGGATTTAGAAGCCGCATCAGTTCCATATTTATGTACGTTGTGAAAATAACTTTGATGTTACCTTCAGCGATTTAATATGCTCATTCAACCTATCACCCATGATAGTAACCAGTTTGGAATGAATTTCGTTTTGGTGCTCTTGATAATCCTTTCGCAAACTCAGTTTTAGCGCTTGACATATGAAACAAGAAACCGCAACTTACTCGCTTCAATTTGTCAAACTCCACCAATAAAACGGTGTGCTTTTGGCCTAAATGCCGTCTGAATGTTTCACGCACATAAGGAATGAGTTCAAACACGATCGATAACGACTGTGACGCGAGTGCTAATGAAACACATCAGCGAACGATAAACGTGTGCTTTGAAAAATGAAACCCTTACCCAAGTGCTTTGCCGTAATGTGCTTCAATCCCGCTGATCGCATCGCCCCAGCACCCAACACAACCTGGCAAGTTCTGGAGTTGAAGGACTTCAAAAATTCGATAACGCGACTCATTGTATCGGGAGTCAGGGTGGAAAGATTCACCACCACCCGTAGGTAGTCCAGCAATAGAGTCAAGACCTCTGCTGTCGCCGAGACAACATAATAAGTTCGTTCCTCTATACGTAGATGCTTTGAGCCTGGAGTTGACACCGATGGGCCGCTTGATTGCAGGATCGCCGTGGCAAAAGTAGGAGCGAGAGCGGACGATGAGTTAGGTACAGGGGAGGGGAAGCTGACTGTGACAGGGCTAAATATTGTGTCGTCGGATTTTATGATGAGATCTGGAGGGTCTCGCACAGCGGAATCAACAATGATATTGGTGATATGTTGAAGGCCCGGAGTGACTTCCGTTGGGTTCCAGAGTTCATCCTCGACGAATTTCGCGGATTGTGTTAGCCGCTTTTGGTGGAATGTCTGCAAGAAAAGAGTGGCCTAAAGAATACAAAGTCAATGAACATATCCGAAATTATTCAATGACCCGCACCTGGCTATTCAGTGTCCCTCTTAGGGGTATTATGGCTCTTCTGCATAATCTTTCCGATTTGATCACGAATGCCCAAGAGTCGTTAGACAAGGTGAGGAACTCTGCAAGTTCTAGTTGTGAGTGTTGTTCGGCCCTGTATGCAATTATTTTGGCCGCCTGTGTGCTTGAGAGGTCGGCGGAGGATGAGAGGATATCGACAAGGTCTTCTTCCAGCGCTGATATGTCCGTCACCTTTTGTCCGGGTTGTGACCTACAACAGGTTTTGAGTATGTTTGCTCCGAAATTCATGAATAACCTACCCAAGTGCGGACAAAACGTCAATCACGATAGCGTTTTGAATTTGTAGTCCTTCTACACCATTATATAAGCTTCGGTATATTTTTTGTATGAGGGGCATGAAGTCTGCATGTGTCATGTTTTTGAGATGGTTAGCCAGACCGGCCCTGGTCAGAAGTTAGCATTGCTTTTTGACAGCTATTTTAGGTACTAACATTGCATCGGTCGGGTTTTCTCTATTAGTTTGGTCATCATCTGGATCATAGGCAGGTAGGATCTGGAATAAAGAGAGAGGTTAACGAATAGAATACACACAATCGAAGGTTGACTAACCTTTTTTACTATCCCTCTAACCTCAATGAGAACAACCTCTCTCCATGAGAGCACGCCCTCTTTCAAACCCTTTGTGCGAACCAGATTAAATAGCAGAGGTTTTAGTCTGTCCTTCAGGCCTTGATCTGCGTTGGGGTTGGGAGTACCATCACTATTGACGCGGTAATCCAAGTCATTGCGTAACACCGAAACAAGTTCAGACGAAAGAGATGCGGCAATCTCCATAGTCAGTGCTCGGAGGTGCGTTGGAAGGGCAGAAAATGCATGGAGGGATGATAAAGGTAATGGTCGTTGAACAGAAGGACGCCTTATCATATGTTTTTCTGGTGTCAGCGCTTCCGCGATTTCAGAACTTTCGTCCTCTTCTTCCAATGTCGGAGAGAGAGAGGGATGACCATTGGGTTTGACACCATTTTGCAAGATGCCATTAGCGACATCCTGGGGGCCATGTTCGGAACTTTGAATTCCTGGTGTTGAGGGCGTTTTGGCATCCCAGAGGCTTTCAAGCTCTTCAATGACTCCCAATGCCTCACCCCATTGTCCTGCATTCACTAAGCCTTTCGCAACGCCTGTCATCTCCGTAACCCCAGTAATCATCTTGACGCCATCCCTCACTTTCCCGAGGTTCGCCATTTTACACTCCTTCCGTACCATCTCCAATCCACGCTTGGCCCCGCTGTCGTCTACATCTTGAAGTTGCGTCCGTAGTTTACCAATTCTGCTCAGACAACGCTCCGATTCCGACTGAAGATCGTGTAAATTTGTAAGAGCCGCGAAGAAAGAGGTAGAGCGGATGGAGATTTCTCGAACAAGATGTTGCTCCACCGTATCGGCATAGTGAGAGAACTTCTCTAGCAAAGGAAGGGAATGGGAAAGGGAAAGCGGGTCCGTGGAATCGTCTTGAGGTCCCAGGAAAGAAGCGGTGGCCTCCTGCTCTGTGACACTGGCAAATGTTTTAGGATCACCCAGATTGAAATCCTTGTGGAAAAAGACAGATGGAACCGAATCCAGCGGAGGGATAGTTTTGCTCTGGGGTAGCATTGACGCCCTTCGCGGTGTAGATTGTTCATCTCCGGCCATTGAATGGCGGGGTGTCCATTGACCGTCGTCAATATGGGGATTGCCCTCGGAGCTGACCTGGGAGCTGCGCTCATATCGCTCCCATTCTGGGGTGATGGCACGAAGGTAGGATTCAAAATCTTTACGGCGTACACGAGGGAGATCAGCTGGAGGGACTGGCGGTAGCAGAGAATGAGCTTTTGGAGGTGCTTGTCGCTTATGAGGGTTGTTCAGCACAGTCGAAATCGCTGTAATCAACGATGATTCCCAAGTCAATAGCGGGAGAATGAACAAATATAGCTACCATGGAATCCAGTGCGCGAGCTACTCCATTCAGTGGGGATGCTACCGAGTGCTAGTGCGGTCGTTGAAGCATTCAAGAAACCTAGAGGATGTGGGGTTGCACCGAAATCATCGCCTCCTCTGCCTTCGGTTGTGCCAGACACACTCTCGGGGCCTGGTCTTCGAGAAGAAGGATCCCAGGTGAAGCGGTATGGACGAGCTGTGGGTATCTGGTCTGGAGGGAGAAGGCCGTTGACTGGAGAGGCTGCTCTGGAGGGTATGGAAGAGACGTCGGACATGGGTATAAGTGATTGAAACAGACAGCCACGCAATTGAATATAATTCTAATATTTTGTTTATAAATAAATTGATGGCACCCTTCTCCGTTCCCTCTCCTCTCGTCGCGTTCAACGCTCGTTTCCCCTTCAAATCCTACCCTCCCATTCCACCTCCCAACAAATCTCCCCTTTCTGCACCAACTCTCTGGATCCTCCCTTCTCCCTCACCAGACGACCATCTGAGTTCTGACGTGGAATGCCTCAAATGGCAGGCCTTCCTTGCCCTTCGAGGTCTCAAAGGCATCAAGCTGCGCTCAGATATCTCCCCTGAGGGAAGTATAGATGGCTCCCTGCCCAACCTTCACGTTCCCCCTTCAGAATCTTTCTTCAAGAATGAAAAATTTAGCGACTCCACGGGCATCGAAGACGGGGAACTCCTCGCTGCGCATTCCATTCCAGCATGGGTTGACGCGAAACTAGGCATAGACACCGCCGCAGATCCTCTAGAAGGGTATATAGACCACAAAGCACGGATCGAAAGCAGGGCTTGGATTTCTCTGCTCGAAGGTGTCGTTCATGCAGCCTTGGTTGGTATTCATTTCACGCATTCCGTCGGATTCCGAGCTCATCTTCCTCCATGTAGCTTATTTCCAAACCACGCCCATCCTACCTTTCTTCTCTTCTGTTCCCAACTTCGGCTCCTCCAGTCAGTGAAAGCCTTCAAAAAATACTTTCTCCGCCACCTGCGCCTCTGAGTGGTTTATCCTCCCTCTTACCACCCCTTGGAGTTCGTTTCGACACCCACGCAGTTCTGTCTCAATACAAGGACACGATTGCTTCTCTTTCAGACCGCCTTGGTACTGACAATTGGTTCTTGGGGTCGAGGTATATTCTATTTTTTGCTTTGTTCCGAAGCAGAGGAAGATATTGATTTATTGCTCAGTGAACCAACACCTCTGGACGCGTTAGTATTTGCTTATTTGCATTGCCTCTTGGACGCTTCGGATAGCATCGCAATCGAAGTAAAACGTAGAGTGAACCTCGTCGCTTGGGAATGGAAAGTTCGCAGCATCGTAGAAAAAAGTTTCACCCATTAATTCATCGTCTCGGATTTCCTATTTGTTTCGATTGAGGTGCATATTCATGACCTTAAAACGCGTCAACAAGTTATTGACTGGAACGAATGGAAGCTGGGCATTTCTGTAATGGATATATGAAGGAAGATCTAGATGTTCTAGGAATGTCTAGGAATGTCCTACGGAGCACGTTTTTTGGTATTATATGGTGGGGAGTCCCGGGGGAGAGGATTAGTATTAAAGGGGTAGTTGACCTTGGAGATTTTTTATAAATGTAGTTACGATAAGGTCCTTAGGAGGTTTGTGCGTCGGTAGGTGGTGGTGGTGGTGGTCCGTTGTTGATATGAGTGGGAATTTCATCGCTGCCGGTCAATTGTACACCATCTTTATGATTGAAACGTTTTCGAAGGGCCGCGATCATTTTGTAGAACCTGAAAATTTCTATCAGATACACTTGTGCTTCCCGGAAATGAACAAAATCACGAACCAGAACCAATTCAGGCCCTGCAAAAGGAGATTTCCAAGGCTGTATATGATAGTATAAGCAACGGGTATTTGATGCCTGACCTCGTGCAAGGTCATTAAAAACTGAATAGACTGTATGCAATAACGTGAACAATGCGTCAGGACGAGGATGTATTGCAGACATACAATATAGCCTCCGTAGATAATCCGGACCAAGAAGAAGGAAGCCAGGAGGAAAAACCCGTTAATGAGCTGAGCCCGGCTACCAGTACGACCAGTTTTATCGAAGAACCTAAGAAGGTGATCAGAAGATAGTTGAACAACGGAGAACGAGTGAGATTTATACCAATGGTTATTCAAGAAAAAGGTGCTAATTTCCCAGAGAAGACACCTTGTACCGTAGTAGGCCACGAATGGTTTCTAGAATCCGAATTAGGACGACAAGTGTGACATGAAGTGCCAAAAAACTGAATACGGACATAAGACATGGTATAGAGGGCGAAGCACGCGACACCATGTGCAACGAAGCCTGGATCGATGAAGTTGAAAATAGCATCGAGGGTGTCCCACAAGAAATATCTTCACGCATGGTCGTGTCAGTTCGTCATAAAATGCGCCAAAAATCAAGTGAGATGCCAACCCACCCGCAAGCAATGGCGTAGACATATCCTGATCTGGAGTCCCATCCAAAAGCCTTGTCTAATTTGCGTTCGGAATCCTCATTCAAGATGCAGTAAAGTGCAAATGGGACGATAACGAAGACGTGGACTTGTGAAACAACGTGTATTGACCTGTTGGTTGACGTGGGCTGCTTGAAACGGGTGACCAAGGAGGCAAGGCCTATCAGGATAACTTACCAGTTGTTTTTCGCAGCTCTGTGCTTTCCGCCATAAGCATTGGGGAACCAACGAGTGCTCAAAACCGGCGCAATGACTTGATGAATGATGAGGAAACCGAGAAAGGCCCAATAGAAGGTGGTGAGGTATGGGGGAAATTTGGTTAGCCCCAATGTTTCCGAAATGAATTTCTCCAAGAAAGCCATCAGCGAATGAAGAACGAAAGAAGATGGAAAGAAGGAAAGGGAGCGACAGTACGAAGCCGTACGATCGGATATGTCGACGACGGGAACTGAAGTGACGATCGACTGTAAAATGGAGGACAAAGGACAGGTCCGTGAGTACTTTACAGTGCGTTTTGCTGTTAGGATTTGATTAGCTGGTATATTTATTACGATCGTTCGATTATGTACAACATTTGTGATCGCGGTCTTACTGACCCCAAATAGATTCTCGTCTGTCGAACTCAAGGTCATCCAAATCCAACCCGCCTCCATTTCACAAGACTTTTTTAAATAAAAAGTTTTCAATACGATGTCACACGACCGCAACACGAGCGACCCCTCTTTGAGGCAAAACTCAGGGGGAGCCAGCTTCCACTTCAATCTTGACCATGGAGGACCAACGTTGATTAAAAAGAAATTGATTGCTGAGCCTTATATTACTGAGGACAGAACTCCGTGCCACCAATTATTGGTCATCGTTCTGACTAAGGGGAAAATAAAGGCCGTCCCTCGAATATCCTTCCTGACTTTTTTTTTCGAAGTTCTGGAGTGACTTGCGACTAGCATAAATTTGTGTCTCAGTGCATTATGGAAACATCACCCCACGAATACGATCTGAGGTGAAACATTGTCCAGATTGTTTAAGGAAAATCAACAGCGATCGTCCAGTTCAGGTATTGTCATTCATCTAGAAATTCTGTCAATGAAATTTTGGAGCCGCATTAGATGGCTCTCTTTCGAGAATGCCTCATGGACTTCCTCTTCCACTGAATTGGCGAGTTGTTGTAAATTTTTCGTTTCTTCCCTGGTGCTTGTTTCCAGTGTGCGTACATCAGCGGGGAAATCGAAGGGTGGAAAGGCTTTCGAGCTGGATTCAGAAGGATCCACAGTAGAATTATGTTTCTTTCGCCTGTTGGACAACAGAACGTAGTCAACCCAGTGAACACTTTTCTAAAAAAAAACTTATTGCCATACTGTTTCGTGTATTGATGTAGAATTTGGTTTGCCCAAATCATTTCTTGTGTTTCAAGGTTCTCGTATCTTTCTTTTATGAGCCGCAACTGGGCTAAAATATCATCTTTGTCGAGGACCACCAACGGGGTCGAGCCTATTTGCAGAGCTGTGAGCAGTCAGCAAAACGGTCACGAATATTTAGGCTGAAAAAAGAACCTTTGGACTTGTTAAAATGAAGTTTGAGGTCGTGCTCGAGGACATTATTTTCCTGAACGGTCTTGTCCTCAGGTATAGGGATTTTTTCGGTATGTATATCGCCCAATTCTTCTCCTAGAGCTTCTAAGGTCGCTTCGACGTTTTGCACGCAAGATGCCAGGGACGATAACGATTTGTGGAGACTTTCAAGGGGCAAAGATGACGCGTCAAATAATGATATCGCCTACAACAACCAAATATTAAACCTCTGGCACTGTAGTGGATTGACATGAACGCACATTGTCAAGAATCTTTTCGTGAAATTTCAGGACATTAGACTGATCTTGAGCCCACGTCTGGACCATCAATGCATTTAAGAAGGTTCCTGAAGGCTTGCCTGACTGGACAGGGGAAGATCGAAAGATTTTGTCCAGACGTTCATATTCGGTCTCTATGCTCGTTTTGTGTGCGGCCTCTGCTTCACATAATCGTTGGTAAGATTCCAGATATCGGTGAAGACTCTTTGTGAGGTTCGTGATATCCTTTTGAATATTACGAAGAAAATCCCGAGGACGTTCGACGTTCTTGGTACCCTCGGTTGAATCAGCTCCTGATGAAGATATTCTTGGTGAGACAGGGATTGTCAGCGCAAAGATTTTATAAAAGTACCAGAATCATGACTAGAAACCGTTTGAGGTAAGCCCAAGTTGCATAGTAAGGCATGTGCACCATCCAGAGTCGATGAGATACCTTCGTCGGCCTGGAGTGGTGTTCTTTTCAGCATAAACGTTCATCCAAGATGTGAACAAACATTGAATGAAAGCTCCAATAAAGCTTCGTCAGAGGCTCGGAGTTTGGATTCTAACGAGAAGAGAGTGCTTCGCAAGAGCTTGTTGGTCTGCCTGACTTCCTTGTATGCCTCTCTAGTAGACGATGTCAGCATCATTGTATGTGAGTATTGCAAAGGTCATCGCAGACTTTGTCACTGAAGCCCTGATCCTTGCCGAGTCTATTTCTTTCTCGAGAAGATCGTTTTCTTGCGCGACATACTCGAAATACCCTCTGTAAACAACGGGAGATTAAATATGTTGGATCTTGACAATCTGAACCAATCGAAAGACCGACTTCAGATGCGAAGGGGACATATAGGGAGCTCCTTCGATGTGCGGCACTAACTCCTGCTCAGCCTCCAGTTCGACGCCTCTGGCACCCCTTGAGGCTTCACTGTCTTCCCTACTGCCTGAAGTACCTCCTTCATCCGAGAATTGAGAAGCGATCCATTCAAGCAGCATTTTCCCTCCTGGTAGATCTGCAACGCTTTCCCAGTCTTCTTCATCCCATACCCCTTGACAACGATGTCCATGCAGGCTTTCGACTATTGACATCGGGGACTGAACGCAGTGCCGTGCACTGTATGTGATCAGTCAAAAGTTGTGTTTAGAGTGGACGTGAGATGTTGTGAGTAGATTCGTGAACGTTCATGACAAGTTGTGATGAGTTCATGATTCGGGCCGAGGACCGCCGGGCTTTCTACTAAGTAGATAGTGTGTAGATATGACATCTATGCTTGACATGCTACTTAAAACCATAACTTTCTTTGACAGATTTACCAGTGGGGAAGGGAGCAAAATGTGGAAATATTTTATACAGACAACATGAATATAGTGTTCGCATAGTTACTACAACAATAAGTGTATTTGTCGGGAGGTAGAGGCCAATCATGGCAATGAGATTTCAAAAAAATGAGGAAAACAACTGGAATAAAACCTGGAACAAGATAAGAAGCGATATACCAGAACCGCCCACATATCGTAAATTGGCTCCACTGACGAGAGGGACGCCTTCACCAATAGTGTAGTTGAGACAGTTCAGGAGCGTTGTGTCGATTGGACTAGGAAGAGGAGTATCGGGCGTCCCCTCGTCGCCAAGAACGCTAGTGTTATTGTAACCGTCCAGAGTCAGAGCAACGCTGCTTGCGCGGTAATATTGAATGGCTTGCTCTGGTTTTGGGGATATTGACGTATCGTTGTACGTATATGCAACGAAACTATTGTTTGTTCCCAGAGGAGAGGAGCAATTGGCGACAATGTCTGTGACAAGCGACTGAATCGTAGAATTGTCGGCAATAACCCTGAAAGTCGAGTTCAAGGAGGGCGAAGGGAAAGCGACGGTCATCATCACCCCTCCAGGTCTACTGCTGTTGCTGGGCGAGCCATACTGTTCGAAAGAATTAGTCTGTAAGACTATTGGTGTCGAGAAAGTTACGAACCTCTGAAGACCGGTGTAGATAGGTTTCTGTTGAAACGCCAGCTATACCCACCCAAACGATAGGCCAAAAGACAAAGGGAAAACCGCGGCCCACTACTCCGCGACCCGTGAGCCCAGGATAGCCACTGCCATACTGCCTGAACAAAAACACCAATTGGTTTGATTGTTTCACTATAGATTGTATCAAGTGAAGGACAAACCGATTTCCAAATATTTCGGTTCTTGATCCCCCACCTTGCGATCGACCAGCAAATATTTGACCCGAGGGTATTGTCGTGACCTTTCCTCCACCAACGCCATAAGGCGTTGCAGAACTAAACTTTCCTGGGCCAGTGCTGATGGGGACTGCTTTGCTACTATGACTTCCTGAACTTGAACTTGAACTTGAACTTGAAGACTTGCTGCTAGAGGATTTCCCAGAACTACTACTACTTTTGCCACCACCTTTCCTTCGTTCCAATGTACGATCTGAGCGCTTCGAGAAAAATGGGACGAGCATGAGGGTTTCCAATCCAAGGTGGTTTAGCTGGGGGAGGGGTAGAGAGAAGTGCGATTGACAAGGCAAAAGGTTTTATAGGAAGAGCGAGCAAGTGGGTGGTCCTTGTTTATGTAAACAGAAAAATGGGTTACATACGGTGCGTCAACAACTTTCAAGGCAGTGCGATGCTGGTAAGTACCACCGGCATACCACTCATGACACATATACATGACATAGCATCCACCGTTTTCATCCACTTCAGGCTCCTCGGTGACATGTGTGTAGGCCGGATAGCCACCGAGGCATCATACCCTCACATACCACCCTATACCACCTCATACCACAAGTTTACAGTCATTCTACATATGGGTGGTTGCATCAGTTTCTTGACTTGATTTAATTACTCGTTATACCTAGCGGGCTGGCTTGCTCGTGCATAAACATTCCCCAACCCTTCAACAACCAACACCCTCCTGGACGGTCTCATTTTTTCCCTCGCATTCTGTGCCGAGCCTAGGACACAGCCGCATTTCCCTGTAAGACTAAAACAAGAAAATAGGGAAGTGTTATTTAAGCCTCCTCCACGAATTGAAAAGTATCCATACTGTGGAAAGCACCAGTAATGATGTGAGAACGAGATCGAATTGGAAGTGGTAGGTATTGCTTGAATTCATCCACGAGTCCCACTAATAACCGCGCCACAGTAATAAGCTTTCTTGAGTCTTGACATATGATATGCTGATCCGAGACCCTCAGGTGCTCAGCAGTCTGAAAATCGTCATGCTCTATCAGCAATCGCAGGAATTCATTATGCTGGAGGGTGGCACTATGAAAACTTGAAGTGATACATCATTGCTTGATTAAACATAGCACACGAAGATTTGGATTCTATCATCAGTAATCTAATGAACAGCACGAAGTGGTATACTGTGCATGACAGAGCACACTAGTATCAATAAGTTCGGCAGTGTGGACATATCAATCAGTGGGACTTTATCTTTATGTTCACTGGAAGATCATATTTAAACCGGCTATTTGTTGGATTTGTATATCTACACAGCCATATAACTAGTATTGTCATGACGGTCTTGAAATTTGACCTGGCCAAAAGCAACGCCGACCTTACTATACCTTGATGTTTAGCGCCCACTTTTAAGCGCCCGCTCAGACAGTCACGCCTCGAAGCTGAGCGCTACTAAGGGTTGATGGATAACTATCATTGATCTATTATTACACTGCATTATGTATTCCGGCTACAAGTTGAATCTACGTCATCGATTTTCCGGCAGCCACTAATAAGAGGTGCACTGTTGTCTGCCCGTCGCTCGAGTCCTCACTGCGCAATAGCCTTCTCCTTATACAGGGCAAACTGAATGCCATAGGGAGGTTCTATGTGTCCGACCTATATTCTTGATATATTTACTTCCCTCGCGGCCTCGGCAGTCGTACAGCGGTCCCTAAGGTCAACCCTTTTCATGGTTGCGGAGTTCGGCTTCACGACGCATGTCGGAACACTCAAGTATACGGGCGGTACAACAACGTCCTCCCATTACGCATCACTGGAATATCATGGATGTGTTTGTGCCAGGGGCTGGGAAATGACCAAAGCTACATCATAAAAGAAAGTTGGTTTAATTGAAGATACAAAATTCATAACGACCGTTGGTGCTGCAAGGAAAGCCATGGTGCTCGTGGTCTTACAATGGCATCAGGAGTTACGAAGTAGGTCCTGGATGCCTTTCTTGAAAGAATTCATACCCCGAGATTCGGTTTCAATGGCTTTTGCGCGCTTCTCGATTTTGAGTATGGTGTCCTCAACTTTGGCTGGAGCCCCTTTGATGCGTTCGATGGCTGGCAATACTTTATCTTGTACTTGAATATTGGGTGCATATATACCAGAGATGAACGATCGCACCAATCGCATCCACGTCCTCGAATAGCTTATCCCATAGACGGTCCCTTGCTGCATACTGTTTTTCAAGTTCCTCGAAGGCCTTAGTAATTTCTTCCTGTAATTGGCATCAGGTCATAGAAAATGTAGATATATGCGCATGCAAAGACAGATACTTGAGTGTTTTCATACGCGTCCCAGAGATATGCTTGCTGTTCGGCTGCACGACGTTCAATGTCCTTGCAAGTTTGATCAAAAGCAGAAAGGCCTTGGTAGAAGGTTCCGTCCACATTTTTTCTGAGGGCTCCAAAGACGGACTTGACATGATTATTGGTGGACACCAAGGTCTCTGCTATGTCTCTTTTTAAAAGTTTACCCTGCTCGTTAAAAGGAGTCTGAAGAGAGTCCACCAACGCGTCCAAGTCTTCTGGTCGACCTTGCGTAGGCCTAAAAGATTTAGATAATCAAGAGACGACCTAAAAATTCAGCCCTACTCATCCTGCAAGAGCTCGGAGAGAAGTGTTGATCCCTCTTCCCAATGAAAAAGAGATGCTTCAGAGCACAGGTCACTGCCAGTATCGCTGCCATCGGAAGAGTTTCTATTATGATGAGAGGACGGTCTTTGTTGTATTTCATCGTCATCCGCGTCAAGGTCAATATCCGCTCTGTGAGCGTCTTGCTTTACATGAGATTTTGGTGAATGAGGATAAGCAGACGAGGGGCGCAAAGTAGAGCGCCTGGGTTCAGATCGGGCTACGGATTGGAGAGTTAGCATGCCTCAAATACTCAGAATAAGATTCACATGGTTTTCTTCCAGCATAATGCGGTTTCTTATAGTGCTTGGTAGACCGCTTCATAATGAGTGTTGTTAGTGTGTTGTTGTTTGAAGTTTGAACGGCAAAAGGGCCCGATGATCGAACTGGACGAAAAAGCCAAGTTCAAACTCCGCCCCTCCTTGCAACCGTCTTGTCACACACCACTGGGAAGCCTCTGGTCTGAGCTTCTCCGACCTCGTCGTTGTCGCCGTAGTTGTCCGCATTCTAGGCCATCCACCGCCTTTATCCTCTCTCTTTATCCCTGCGACTTTCTATACTCCGCTGTACGGCGCTTTGATTCCCTATCACTCCCCGAAAAAACCTTGAAGCAACCATGAACTCCAGACCGCACAAAGTCAGCAAACCTGATTCATTGGATGTTTTTTTCATTAACACTCATGAACATGACAGCAATCTATGTCAGAGCTGAAGCTCCGCAGATTGACGGAGCACAACCAACGCCTAAGGGAAGATTTGGCAAGGCCTAGGGTTCGCGTTAGTGAGGCCAGCCAAAGGTACAATTTATCCATTCGGATGTCGTTGCGGTCGACTTATGTTATCTATTTAGCCTGATTCGATACTGTAAAAGCACGAAGGATCACTTGGTTCGTCAAGTTTTCGATTTGAATGCAACCCCTGTTGCATTCCTCAGGTTATTCCTGACACGTTTTTCACCTAGATCCCCTCTGTATGGGGACCTGTTACAAAGGGAGAAGACCCATACGCGCCTCCGGCCCAAGGATGCAATTGTCTGGTTATGTGAAGCAGAGTCCCGACCTGCAGCTTTCTGCGCAGAGAAATAGAGTCAGGAAACTCTTAGAGTGGGCGACATCATTTGCATCCAATATACATCCCTAATGGAGCCGCCAATGGCGATGCATATACCTTTTCTCCCCATACACACCACGTTCGACAATTCGTCTCACACTCCTTTTTGTTTGCTGTTTTTTCCCCTCCTATCAATCTCTTGGATGGAGTTGCTATCTACACTCTGGAGGTATACATCCAACTACATACTGCTCCATCTATCAATGTACACCGCCATCCCATTGAATTTTTCATTATTTTGGGCGCTTTCATCGAGAGCACTTTACTATTAAATATACCTTCTAGCGTACTTGTCCTTTTGTCCTGTCTGATGTAACAATGGTATTTCGACTTACATACACTGTACCGTCATAATATTCACATAAACACGCGGGGCTTGATTAAATTTTGAGGCTGTCTGAGGAGATTGTGAGAGACTGATGGACGTTCTGTTTTCGGCCCCCTGTTCACATGGCCGCGACCCTAAGAACCTTGACAAGTACAACCGTAAAATAATCTACCCTCGCTTCTAACCACCACCACATTCCACGCCCATCCCTCAGTCTCTCCAGGTCGATATCTACCAAGAGTCGTTTGTTCTTTCGGTGAGTGTGTGCAATCGAGACACCCATGCTCTTTTTCACTGAATGAGTAATCTTTCTAGTCCCATCCCCCACAAAACCAATCGCCATGAGTTCTCGCACGGGCGGCAGACAGTCAATGTCAGAGTTGAAGCTAAGGCGTCTGATAGAACATAACCAACGCCTACGAGAAGACCTGGCCCGGCCGCGAGTGAGGGTTAGTGAAGCCAGCACCAGGTATGTTCTGAGCAGACAAGATTTCCCCACCTTCAGGCATGTACTGAATCACTTCTACTCTTCCAGCCTCATTCGTTACTGCAAGACCACCAAGGACCATCTTGTTTGTATCTCCAATATCAATGCGGTTCCATGTATCTTACCAGAAACTGTTATCTTTTCATCCAGGTGCCATCGGTGTGGGGCCCAGTTGGACGGGCAGAGGACCCTTATGGGCAACAAACCACAGCAAAATGTTGCAGTATTCAGTGATTATCCTGGACATACATTCTCCACGACCATCCCTTCGCCTTACATCCACCGCCTCGAGGCTGCGATACTTGTTTACCTCGAAAACGGACTTCTAGAACCTCGAAAGCACATCAAATTTCGAAACGCTCTCCGATCGTCACTTCTGCAGTAATCTGTAATTGTAACACCGTCCATTGATTACATCCTCTCCCCCTTATTCCGTCACTGTTTGTTATTCTTAGTCCTGGAACCTGGATAGCAGGCTTTGTTGTTCTTCCCGTAGTTGTACACTTATTCCGTTTTACTATTTATCACCCTGAAAGAACTGACCAAGCCTGTTAGTGTCCATGGGAGGGAGACTTCAAAAATAAGCTGGGTAAACCAACTTCTGATATCATGCAAAAAATGATTGCGTGGTTCAAGGTTTGTGCGCTAACGGTCGCAAAACGAGGCTGTTGGACATTCGAGGCTTGCATTTCATGACTGTCGTCCTAGGACAGTTCATTCCAGAGACATACTGAGGGGAAGTCTTGATGCCAATAGAGTGGCTCTCTCGCCTTAGCCAGGTGGTTGGCCCCGGAGAATCATTAATTCATTTTTCATGGACCAGTCACCAAATGCAACCAAATGACATTTAGTCCCACCATATGCAGATCATAATCCTTCTTCAGAATGATGCCAGATCAATAATGTGGACTTCTAGGGCAAAACAAAGAGAATAGGTCTGCCTTTCAAGCTGGTTGCCCAGGGGAAATGGACTGGAAAAGAGTCCTTCGTTAGCTCGACGAATTTGAATGGATAATAACGGTGAGATTCTGACTCAGGCGTTGGGTTGGATGAGGTCGAAGGGATGAAGCTTGAAGGCGGGGTTTTCGGTGTCAATCCAACTCTAGATGATTGATCGGATTTAGCCGGAATTGAATGTTTTTGGCCATGTGTTGGGCACAGTTGGCGCTGACCTGAATCCTGATATCCTGTATCGCCATCATATGATGCTTACCCTGGCTCCAACATTGATTCCCCTTGCCCTCCTGCTCCATGGACATGGACGTTTGACCAATGTTTGACGGGATAATTGCCTCAATGCTATGTACACGCGTGTCTTTGACATCCCATCCATCTCTGCTCCGAGTACTTTTTCGCCATGTTCTCCTACTACTGGGCAACACCTCAGCGGTTATACTCCAGACTGCCTTGTCAACGGGGCTTATCGACAGACTGCATTCTCAGGTTCTCTCCCGCTTTCTCATCTCATTCGATATAACAACCTCTTTCTTTGGTCCCCTCTGAGTATCTTCATCGAATATCTTCGCCCCGCATTCTGTTTCACCTGTTGATCCCGGTCTACACCATTCTCCTTTAAATACTGCACCGCATCCAATCCGCATCCGACCAGCACAGGAAACAGGAGTCTTTTCCTTCTTTCCAGATCGACCAACAGAATCGCTTTCTAAAAATACAACCTCCGTTGTTATAGAAATCATCTTTGCATGTCCATCTGTCTGAAAGGTACATAAGGTGCGAAGTGTGAAGCTGTCAGAGTCTACATCTCATTCCTGTTTACCATCTTCTAGGAGCTGCGTGAGTATACACCATCAATTTTTCGCCTTTTATGCCGCCCATTTCTTACTCGTTTGTTTCCTCCAGGCTCATAATCTCCCATCCTTCTCTCTTGCTTGGCCAAGTTACAAACCGTTATTCCAACTCTTTAAATAAAGCAAAATGCGCTTCTCAATCCTAGCAACCACTTTCGTTTCCGCTACTTTTGTCAACGCTGCTCAGCACCTTGTCAAGGTTGGAGCTAATAACGGGGTACGCAAACATAGATGCTAGGAATCCTGGTTTATCCCTAATCCCATTCTTCAGCTCGTGTTCGACCCAACCGACATCACTGCCGCCAATGGAGATACGATCGCCTTCCAATTGTGAGTTGATTCTTCTACTCTGGTATCTCATGCTCCATGCTCACATACCGCCATCACAGCCAGGCGAAGAACCACGTATGATACTTTTTTTTGTTTAGTCGCTTTTATACACTAACCGGTTTTTAATAGTCTGTCACTCAATCCAGCTTTGCCAGCCCATGTACCAGACTTCCTTCAGGAGTTGACTCTGGCTTCCAGTTTGTCAATACCTCTGGCACTCTTCCTCAATGGACAATCACCGTGAACAACGCCTCGGCTCCCCTTTGGTTCTTCTGTGCTCAAACCACTCCTGTCTCGTAAGTCTTCATACCAATTCCTGATCAATTCTCCGTTGATGTATCGGGGTTTGCAGCCACTGCGCACAGGGAATGGTTTTCGCCGTCAACGCACCTCCCACCAAGACGTTTGCTCAGTTCCAGGTGGGACAGGATCCTCTGTTAATTGTTGTCATACCGCTGATGCAATCGATCTAGAATGCTGCCAAGGCTTCTGGTGGAAACTCGACCTCCAGCGCCAGCGGATCATCAGCCAGCGGGTCCAGTGCTGGTACTCCTGGTGCAGGTGGTTCCTCTGCTGGCAGCGGCAGTGCCGCACCCGCTCCTAGCGCTAGTGCGAAGAGCAGCGCCCTAAAAGTTGGTGGCTCCACTGCTGGAGCTTTGACCGCCGCGGCACTCTTGTTCAGCTTCGTTCTTTAAGAAGGGTCGTGCTTTAATCTTTTGAATCTTGAGCAGTGAAGATACTGTAGTATGGAATCCTGCTATAATATATACCATTTTGTTCACAATCCGAGTCATTGAGAAGCAAACATTTACCAACGTTGGTGTTAACGTTAAGGCGTTTGAGTTTGGTTTGAATGAGTGCTTCAAACTCAAATCTGCTTAGATAAACAAATGTTGTTCAAGCATAAACTGTGAAGATGCCGAAACGGAACCACCACGCACGAGCTGTAAGCTCCAACACCACCGCTCTCGTGAACTCTTCTTTAATCCTTCCTTCCTCACGACTATGGACGCAATTCGAGTTTCCAAGGTGATTGGATTTGGTTTCCTTGTAGATCTTTCTCTAAGCTTCGATTTGTGGTTAGGTTGAGCAGGTCCTTTTCTCGAAATCTGGGGCGGTTTCGCAGGGTACCGTCCATCTTACCGCTCACCACATTATATTCCGCTATGATGATGCAGAAGAGAAGGAAATGTGGGTGAGTGATCATGTCTTTGTTGCCTAATTCTTCTAATCTCGTCGCTGTAGATGCCCTATCCACTGATATCTTTAGTGAATCGAAGGCCTCAAACAATCCAAGGCCAATCTCAATTGAACTTCCATACGCGGACATTCGAGTCTTTCTCCTTAACGTTCAAGAGAGATTCCGATGCAAGCGACGTGTTTGAGAGTGTGAAGGAATTGACTGTTGCTCGTGAGTTGCATTTATGTTGTTGCCAGACTTGGGACTCTAAGGGTACGCAGCTTCTGTTACCCAGTTATACGCTTTCTTTTATACGCCCACTCCCCCATACCCTACGAGTGATGGCTGGAATATCTACTCTCCGCGCGATGAATACGTACGAATGGGAGTAGGGACTCGTTCAAAGGCCTGGCGGTTCACTGATCTCAACAAGGACTACGGCGTAAGATTATAGTGTTATCTGTGGAGGCAACTGGCTAATTGAACTGTAGTTTTGTCCGACATATCCATCACGACTTGTAGTGCCAACTCGAATTAGTGACACTACTCTTCAATACGCGTCCAAACACAGGAGCAAATGCCGGATACCAATTCTTGCATATCTCCACTGGGGCAACTTTGTGAGTTAGTTTGGCACTAAACTTATGGAATCCCTGAATGCGAACTTGAGATGTGGTAGGGAAGCATCACTCGGTCAAGTCAGCCTATGGTTGGAATAACACAAAGCAGATCAGTTCAAGACGAAAAGCTCATCGAAGCCATTTTTCAATCACACTGGTCACCCGAGTCTCGAGTTTCGAATGCAGCCGTATATGGCGCAACACCTACAAATCTTATCATTGATGCCAGACCAACAGTCAATGCCGTGGCCAATACAGCTAAGGGAGCCGGGACAGAAAACATGGACTATTATAAAGAAGGGAAGAAAGTGTACCTTGGGATCGATCATATTCATACCATGCGAGAATCTCTGGCAAAAGTAGTGGAAGCTTTGAGGGAAGCCGACCAACTTCTTGCCAGTATCAACAACGACCTCCCTGAAACTGTCCCCGGTCTTGCGGTCTTGGACAAACAGGCTCTACGCCGATCTGGCTGGCTTCGACACCTATCCGCTATCATGGAAGGAACGTTGATCATTACGAAGAATATCCACATCAATTCATCGCATGTATTGATCCATTGCTCTGACGGATGGGATCGTACGTCGCAGCTTTCAGCTCTGTCCCAACTGTGCCTCGATCCGTTTTATCGAACCATCCGAGGTTTTCAAATCTTAATCGAAAAGGATTGGCTATCGTTTGGTCACAAATTTCTGGACCGTTGTGGACACCTTTCTTCCGACAAGTTTTTCTTGTCCCCCACTGTTGATCCAAACTCTGGGAGTGGAGCCGAAGCAGCTCAGGCATTTTTAGCCTCGGTTCAAAACCGTTTCGCTTCGCAACATCACATCAAAGAAACAAGCCCAATCTTTCATCAGTTTCTGGAGTCTGTCCGGCAGGTTCAGCGACAATTTCCTGAGCGCTTTGAATTCAACGAAAGGTTTCTTCGGAAGCTCTACTATCATCTCTATTCTTGTCAGTTTGGTACCTTTTTGTTCAATTGCGAAAGGGATAGGAAAATCGGGGATGGCAGTGGCCCACCTCCTACTGAACGGACCGTCAGCATCTGGGACTATTTTAATTCGCCAACAGAAATGTCCCAGAACCTCAACCCTGGATACGATCCTTCCCTTGATGATCCCAGTAAACGCAGTGCCGACGGAGACATGGGTGTTTTGCTGCCGAATCCGAAAGATGTTCGTTTTTGGCACGAACTTTATGGTCGTACTGATGAAGAAATGAACGGAAGATTCGTGTTGGCAGCCGCAGGACAAGAAACGGAGGTAGTTGGACCAGTCGAAAGCGCTGTCAGTGATCCTGTGGTGCACGAAGCGTCGTCCTCGCAGCTTTCGAGTTCACCCTCAAAAATGACTGAGAAAATGTCCAATTCGCTGAACATTTCACCGTCACCTGCTCGAAGATCGCAACCGGCCAATATTGCCAGTGTTCGAGAACTGGCATCTTCACTACCAGACCTTTCATCAACCCGTTCTGGGATAAGCAGAAGCAGATCTCCAATTCCAACGCCGTCCTCAACGCCCGCAAGCACTCCAGCGTGGCAAAGGTCCATTCCACCGGAACTATTGACGGGAGGGGGAGTGAAATCAATGTGGGGGAAATTCTCTTCCAATGCCTCTGCTGCTTTTTCGGTCGTGCAGGATGCCTATGCGGGTGTAGCCAGAGATTTGATGAACACTGGCCAAGGAGAGGAGTCACAAGAAAAGACATCGGAACTGCGCGGCAGAGACACCCTCACCGCATGGGGAGAGGAGCGCTCTCGTACACCTACACCTTCTTCATCTATTCCTCCCATCACACTGGCCAATCCGTGGTCAGCCTCACGGCCGGGTCGACAGCCATCCATCTTTGAAGAAAATCCTTGGGGACTACCAGTTGAATCCAACCATCAGGAAACCGTTAGGACGACGACGACCTCAGTATTAGCAAGTAGCGGCCCGCTTCCTCTTGACCCGTCAGTAGGTGTCATTCCGCCTCCCGCCACTGGTTCAGCATATTCGGCACCAGCATCTAGATCCAACTTGAAAGTTTCTCAAACCACGCCTCCTAAAAATGACAATAGTGACCCCTTGGGTGTAGGTTTTTTATAGAGTGCATTCCTCTCATTTCAATGTTCTATCAGCATGTAGAAATCTATATTACCTCCTTGTAAACCTGACGATTGGAGACCACAGTACAGATAGTTAATACACCTGCGAGCCCTGCAAAGTCGTGGCAGAATGACCGTCGGAAGAAACCCAATCCGCAGGGCCGCATCTATGTAAATAATCTGATCCAATCGATGTGATAATTTTTAAAATTCAAGCAAGTAGCACCATTTTGGCTACGAAAAAAATTAAACTGTTGAAGAGATGGATGAGATGGCGTGATATGGAATGATGAGCTTACATAAGCATGAACTTTGAATAAATTTCATGGGTCTGGTTGTTGTTCTTCATCATCTTTTCTTCTCCCCCATCCCCTTCTTCTTTCCCTTCTCTACCCTTTCTTACAATGGCCCCGAACGGACAAGCTGCTCGCGTTGCCCTTGCCCCTGGTCACTTCTTGTTCACCTCTGAATCTGTCGGTGAAGGCCATCCCGGTATGTCGTCCGCTGACTTTTTCACCAACCAATAACTGATAACTGACACACAACCTAGATAAGATCTGTGACCAGGTCTCCGATGCCATTGTGTGTTTCATATATCTACCGCTTCCTTCTGAAATAATACTGACGCCCGAATCGTCAGCTCGATGCCTGTCTCGCTGAGGACCCCTTCTCCAAAGTTGCATGTGAGACTGCCTCCAAGACTGGAATGATCATGGTCTTCGGAGAGATCACCACCAAGGCCAAGCTGGACTACCAGAAAGTCATTCGTGACACCATCAAGAAAATTGGCTACGACGATTCATCCAAGGGATTCGATTACAAGACTTGCAACATCTTGGTCGCCATCGAGCAACAATCTCCTGATATCGCTCAAGGTCTTGACCACGGCTCCCTTGAGGATCACGGTGCCGGTGATCAGGGTATCATGTTCGGTTATGCCACCGATGAGACAGAGGAGTATATGCCTTTGACCGTCATGCTTGCCCACAAGCTGAATGGTGCCATGGCCGACGCTCGTCGCTCTGGCGAACTTGGCTGGCTCCGACCTGATTCCAAGACTCAGGTCACTGTTGAATACAAGAAGGACGGTGGTGCCACTATCCCTCTCCGTGTCGACACTGTTGTCATCTCTACTCAACATGCAGAGGAGATCTCAACCGAAGACCTCCGCAAGGAGATCCTCGACAAAATCGTCAAGAAGGTCATCCCAGCCAATCTCTTGGACGAGAGGACCGTTTACCACGTAATACACGTTCTTGTTTCATCTTGTCCCAGTTTCTGATCTCAGCATGGTTTAGATTCAACCTTCCGGTCGTTTCGTCATCGGCGGACCTCAAGGTGATGCTGGGTTGACTGGCCGTAAGATCATCGTTGACACATATGGTGGTTGGGGAGCCCACGGTGGAGGAGCCTTCTCTGGCAAGGACTTCTCCAAGGTTGATCGATCTGCTGCCTACACAGCCCGCTGGATCGGTAAGTTTATTTGTCGTTAATGCGAATAACATGAGTCTGACGGAAGGTAGCTAAATCCCTTGTCGCTGCTGGACTTGCTCGTCGTGCTCTTGTCCAACTCTCATACGCAATCGGTGTCGCTGAACCCTTGTCCATCTATGTCGACACCTACGGAACTGGCAAGAAGACCGAAGAAGAGCTTGTCGAGATCATCCGCAACAACTGGGACCTCCGACCTGGTGTCATTGGTGAGTGTTACTTAGGCTTAGGCGTCTTGTGTGACGATTGTCTTATGTCCTCTCAGTGCGCGATCTCGATCTCCAAAAGCCACAATACCTTAAGACCGCATCTTACGGTCATTTCGGAAACCCTGACTACACTTGGGAGAAGCCCAAGCAGCTCAAGCTCTAAGTGGCGCCCTCGACATATAGACGTGCTTCATCCTTTTCATCTTATCTGGTTTTACTCGCATCGGAAGTTCATCCTTCCGCACATTCATTTTCTTCACATCGCATTTCTAGATACCATTGTAATGACCCGTAACACATCCTGACGACCTGATCTCCATATATTTACCATGCTATGTGGATTGTAGAATAGGCACACTTGACCTGCCTTAGCATTATAAAACGTAGTACAAAAAAGTAATATGTAGTTAACACAGAATTGAATGCGTTCAACACGCTCTCCATTCCTCTACCATGGCCGATAACCCTGATATATTTTTGACAATCTTTCAAATTGAAATAAAAATTCAATGTCAAAGTTCATAGTCTCGTCCACGTGCAAATCTGGGATGCCCCTGATCATGATGATCCTAAATTTTCCCGTTTTGGAAATATCGATTTTTCAAAATTTTCAGATTTACTGCTCCCCCGGAATGAGAGTAGGAATCTCTCTCTTCACCTCCACTGGCACGCGCGTCTTCGTTTAAACCAAAACCAGTAAGTTTCTCCAGCCCCTGCACCCCGAGCTCAAAATGATTGAGGCTTTCAAGTGTGCGGCATCCTTGGTTTACTTCTCCATGATCCAATTGCAGACGCTGCACCCGAGATTTGTGAAGGATTGTCTCTCCTTCAACATCGAGGCCAAGATGCGTGTGGTGTGATTACATGTGGTCCCAAAGGTCGTTTCTATCAGTGTAAAGCAAATGGCATGGTCCGCGATATCTTCGATGCAAATTCTATATCTCGTTTGATAGGAGGAATGGGAGTCGGACACGGTGAGTTCGTTTATAAATCAAAGTATTTCGCGTTCTGAGAACGGTGTTCTCTAGTCAGATACCCCACCGCTGGTAGCTTCAACAATGCTGAAGCCCAACCGTTTTATGTTAATTCGCCATACGGCATCGTCTTTGCCCATGTATTTGTTGAGCTTAGCCCTTCAAACCGTTCCTTGCTGACTCGAAATTTCAGAACGGAAATTTAATCAACACAGAATCTCTCATGCAATTTATGGACCAGACAGCACACAGACATATAAACACAGCCTCGGATTCAGAGCTGTTGCTCAACATCTTTGCATACAATCTGCAACAGACTGGAAAGTTTCGCATCAATGAAGAAGACATCTTCACTGCGATAGGAGGGATGATGTCACAGGTCAAAGGCGCCTATGCTTGTGTTGCGATGCTTGCAGGATTTGGCATTATTGCCTTCCGGGACCCTAATGGTATCCGCCCAGTGGGCTTTGCTACAAGAAAAGTTGGAACAGGTCATGACTACATCATATCAAGCGAAAGTGTCGTTGCAGACGCTAGCGGTTTCTCTGATTGGGAAGATGTCAAACCAGGTTCTTTAAGCTGTCAGTTCTCCTCGCTATATAACACTGACCTGAATACCAGGCGAGGCTATCATTATCACTAGAAACGGTATCTCACGCCGTCAAATTGCCCCTCCATCGACCTTTGCCCCAGACATCTTTGAATTTGTCTATTTTGCCAGACCGGATTCCGTCATTGACGGTATTAGCGTGTACAGAAGTCGTATGGCCATGGGAGACGCCTTGGCAGACAAAGTTCAAGCTGTTCTGCAGGAGGCCAACATTCAGGTTGACGTCGTCATTCCGGTGAGCACTTTTTTATGTCGCATTGACTCTGCGTAATTTAACAAGCGAGCTGTTTTTCCAATTGCTGTACAGGTACCTGACACTTCTCGCGTAGCCGCTTTAAATCTGGCCCAGAAACTAGGATTGCCCTACAGAGAAGGATTTATCAAGAATCGATATGTTGGAAGGACTTTCATCATGCCTGGGCAACAAATGAGGTGACTTTTGTTTTTGGCAGCTTTCGAAATTCCTTCCAACCTTCTTTTGGCAGGAAAAAGAATGTAAGGCGCAAGCTGAATGCTATGGCTCTTGAATTCGCAGATAAAAACGTCCTGATTGTGGATGGTAGGCCTTCCATATTTTCTCTTAGAAAAAAATGAGTTTTCTGGAATTTGTTATACAGATTCGATTGTTCGTGGAACAACGTCAAAGGAAATCGTTCAAATGGCAAAGGATGTCGGAGCAAAGAAGGTCATTGTTGCCAGTTGTGCTCCACCGATTCGGTCAGTCCCTTAGTTTGGTGTGATTCCTAACTTTAAACACCGTTACTTGAAGGTACCCAAACGTCTACGGCATTGACATGCCATCCAGAAAGGAGTTGGTAGCTTATGGCCGCGATAATAACGAGATTGCTTCAGCGATTGGCGCGGACGTAGTCATCTTCCAGACGTTGGAGGACTTGGTGGAGTCCGTTCGGAGATTTCAACCAAGCATCGAACATTTTGACTGTTCTGTCTTTACTGGTGAATATGTTACGGGTGGTGTCGAAGAAGGCTACCTACAACACCTCGAAACACTCCGAGCTGATAACAATCGAGCCAAAATCTTAAATCAGGACCCAGTGGCTCTGGAAGTCAACGGCCAGCATGACGGAAAAGCCGTCAATGGAATCGTCAAAGATCAGGAAAAGAAGACGGGATCGAACTCCTTCAATGGATCAGACGACACTGTTGGCTTGCACAACTCTTGGAATACCCATTCTTGAAACAGGTTCGACATGTATAGATCTATTGTTATAATCTCACATTATGCCGTGTTGTAAATTAACCTGTATGATATGTTCTAGAAAAATTTTTAGGAATAGGAATGTAAAGTAATCAGTTGGAGGGTTCTATGACTATCAAATAAAGGCAAATATGATCATCATAACTTCAACATGAGTTTGTTGACTCGCACATTTCCCTCTCTGTAACATTCATTGCTCATTGTTCTCATCATCCTGCCTTTTCTCCGACAGTCTTAGCCCTCAACTCTGGGCTTCGATGGGGAACTTGTTGTTCTGCCTCTCTTTACCCTATGTTTTCGCTACGCTCCTGCACCTTGTCTGGGTTACGATGGCTAGAAACACTTCTTGGAACGGTCACACAACACCTGAATCGTTAAAACTAGCTCCCTTTACCCCGTACTACGTCCCGCCCGGAGCAAAAAGTTATGATTCTACTTCCCCGTTCGTTTCTTATAAAGGAAGATGGATAGACCATTTTTCAACCAGTTATGTTGGCAAATCTCTCCGTTCGACATCTGACCCCAACGCTGAGGCTGTCATGACCTTCACGGGCACTGGAGTTGAATGGTTTGGAAACATGGATAAAAATCATGGGGTCGCCATTGTCATCGTCGACGGGAAACATATGGGAGAAATCGATACCTACAGTAATCACAACATTCCTCTCAAGCAGCAGAGATTATTCTGGAAGTTCGATTTGGAACCAACATCTCATACAATCAAGATCGTCAACACTGCTAGGCGACCAGGCTCGACTAAGGATACCGTGATTGATGTAGATGCCTTTGTTGTTACCAGAGGCCCATACTACTCTCTGTCAGCGCGAGATAATCCTGGGGCTGGCACTAACCGGGCTCCCTCGGACTGGACTTTATCTCAGGAGGGAAACACTGGCGTTCACGCTATGCAATTGGCTATCATCTCGGAAACTCATGCCCTGATCATCGACAAAGTGGAACACAACCCTGTAAGCATAGACGGCCACCCTGCATGGGCCGCGTTGTATGATCTGGGCGAACATTCGGTCAAGCCACTGCGTATGCAATCCAATTCATTCTGTGCTGGTGGAACATTTCTAGGCAATGGGACATTGATTAATGTTGGAGGTAATCCCGTCGTCGAGTCTTATACCTCAGCTGCCGATTTTGGAGACTTGGATGGACTACAGGCTATACGCATCTTTGAACCTTGCGATTCATCTATTGCGGAATGCAAACTTTACGAAAACCATGGCCGCATCAGAATGGCTAGCCCTCGCTGGTACAACACGGTAATTCGTATCGGTGACGGAAGTGCCATGATTATCGGAGGTGCCCGCAAAGGAGGATGGATCAACAACAGTACTGTGAACAATCCTACGATCGAATTCTACCCTCCGAAGGACCTTCACGGATCCAATGGCATGCCTATAAAGCTACCATTTCTTACCAATACATTGAATTCAAATCTTTTCCCCATCGCCTTCTCTTTGCCTGATGGGACAGTTTTTATTGCCGCAAATCGAGACGCAATGATTTACGACTGGGTCACCAACACCGAGAAATACCTGCCTCAAATACCCAACGGGGTCCGTGTTACATATCCCATGACAGGGACCGCTTTGTTACTGCCTCTATCACCCCATAATGGCTATGTCGCGGAAGTCCTAGTGTGCGGTGGATCCACTGTGGATGATACAAAACCTGGTTATCAGATATCTTCCCAAGATCCTGCGTCATCCCAATGTTCACGAATAACTTTGAATGATGACGGTATAGCTGCGGGGTGGACAACCGAAGAGATGCCTCAAGCACGCGTCATGCCCGATGCCGTCCTTCTCCCAACGGGAAAAATAATTATCGTAAACGGTGCGGGATCTGGAATATCTGGGTATGGAAACGTCGTAGGCCAAGTTGGTTCCTCAAACGCTGACAACCCAGTCTTAACGCCCGTCTTGTACGATCCTCAAGCGCCGCCTGGAAATCGTTTTTCTTCTGTGGGGCTTCCGACAAGTTCTATTCCTCGTCTTTATCATAGTGTCGCCACTCTTGCTCCAGGAGGGAATATAATGATCGCAGGCAGTAACCCGAATCTCGACCGTAGTGAGATTAAATATGGGACCGAGTATCGTGTCGAATGGCTGAATCCACCGTATATGTCATTGAACAGACCATATTTCAAGGGCGGGGTGCCCAAGATACCGTTTGGCGGAAGTGTGGACGTTTTGATAGAATTTCCAAACGACCATAGCGACGACATCCAAGGTGATCTTTTATCGGAATGACACTCAATCAAATTATGAAGTCACTGACGTACTCTCATGTTTAGTGGCTTTGATGGACCTCGGGTTTGTGACACATGCAGTTCATGCCAACTCTCGCCTGGTCTATTTGGAGTTTACACAAAACGATGGTACTTTTACGATTCAAGGACCTCCAAATGGCAATGTATATCCCCCGGGTCCAGGTTGGCTTTACGTTGTCGTCGATGGTGTTCCCAGCGAAGGAAAGAAGGTCATGGTAGGAAGCGGAGAAAGTCCGCCTGTGAACGAGGGAGCGATCCAAAAGTATGTGTCCAACATTTGCTCCATCTTCAAACTGATTTGTCTTTCCAGCATCCTCGTCAATTCCGCTTTGGACCAATACGAGTCATCGAAAGATGATTCTGAGTAGTCCTTGTTTCTCGAACCATGGAAACTTTTAACGAGTTGTTAAGCTCTTCATATCTTGATTTCATCCATAACATTGCAGAACAGGTTCTTAGAGTACTTTTCGATTTATCGCATTTCTCGCTTTGTGAATATAAATTTGCCTGTCAACTAAGCACTATGAGATATGTAGAAAACAGGGGCGATAGGATATACAGGTAATACACGGACAACTCTATAAAGCCCTCTGTTTCATTCTGCTGCTGACCGTCCTGAGGCCAGCATAAACCTTTCCGGGAGGAGAACCAAGAATCAACGACACTAAGGCATCGCGAGCAACCTTGATATTTTGGAAGGATCCCATGATGTGAATTTTGCTAAAGAAGAAGAAATGAGACAGAAGAGTCTAAAAAAGAGAAGAGTGACATACGTGTCTGCCAAAACTATGCGGGTACGACTCGTGTTTTCTATTGTAAATTTGGTCTTGCCGTCTTGTCCAGCAATACGACCAATAGCTCTTGACAGGTGATCCCCGTGCAAAGTCTTCACGTCTTTGATCTCAAAAGAGTCGAGGTATAGATCGTCTAGCCTCAAGAGGGCGATGGCATCCTATCAAGCGTTCAGCATTTGGACAAACGCAACGACAGCGATTCCTTTCCTCACATTAACGTCGAAGCCTAAAGCATAAGCTTTGATGAAATCAGCCCCCTTTTGTAGCGCCCCAATGTCTTTGGTGTGTTTGGAGGTCTTTAGAAGAAGGTCAGTCAGTCTCATTGCAGGATACAAAGCTGGTCATTTACCCTGATCTCAACACATCTTCTCTGTACATTCATACGGACTTGCAGGCCGAGGATTTCAGTCAAAGGTCCGAATATATGGAGCCAGTCTTTTTTGAGTGGTGTCATTCTATGCGGAGGGATGGGAATCCGTCTTGTTTCTGACTTCAAGGTAATTTTATCGGTGCCAGGCGCAACGGGAGGGAACAGAGGAGCGGTGCCGATTGGTGCGAGCGAGGAAGGGTCTGCGTCAATCATCACATCGTCATCGTCCTGGTCTACAGTTTTTTGGTTGAGATCCGAGTCCAGAGGGGCAAGGGTCATTTCTTCATCTTCTCCATCCTTAAGCGGTTTGTGAAGAGAAGAGGTCGAAGGATCAGAGAAGGTATGCGCAGGGTTTTTTCGGACGATCTTCCTGCGATTTTTCTTGGATGCTGTAGGACTACTTGTGCTGGCAGATGTGGCCCCTGCTGTATGAGTTACGACCATGATATTCAATTTGTTGGAAGTCTGGAAGTGGAGGTGGAGAGTAAAGGAAATTTATCAGGTGTCACGGCGTGACATTTGTCAATTCTGAGTTCAGGTCCCTTCAACTCCAACTCTGTCGCAAGGATTCAACAGGCTTCGTTATTTACAGTAATTATCGGACCGAGGAAAACATTTTCGCAAATCCAGGCCCAACAACCAGAAACATGATGTTCTGTTTGGAGTAATATCTATTGATACAACTGATACAAAATGATGTGGATAAAAGAGTATGCTACAGAAAGCGAATGCAAAAGAGTGTTTGAATTGAAGGTCGAATGAATGTTGTGGACGACGTAAAATGAGGCTCGAAACAAGGAATGTGTGGTGAAGGAAAAAGAGTAGGGTGGTGGTGCTTGAATTCAAATTATATTCCGTCGGAGACGACGGATAAGCAGACTGGGAGCTTCCTTGAGCTGCCATAGTTTGGGCTTTTCGAAAGTATATAGGGTTAGGCCGAATCGGCCTCTTCGTAAAATTTCCATCATCAGAAAGGACACTATCATTAAAGGTGAGCTCGCGTTTATTTCAACACTGCGATTACTCACGAATGATCTCTACATCTTGGGCAAGAGGATGAGAGGAGAATTCAAGATAGTTGGACCCGATTCCAGGAACATGTGTAGGAATGAATTTAGATTTCGAAATTTTTTTGTCCTGTCGAATATCCTCTGTGGAGGGCAATGATATTGGCGATGTCGACAGAAGCTCGGTTGACTTTGACGACGATGGCATACTTGAAATCGATGGACGTGATGAATTGGGGCCTTTGGTAAATGCGGGCATACGGATTGCATTTTGATGAAAGGAACCTTTGACTGTTTCCGAATCATAATCAAACAGCTAGTAGACAGGAATGATTATCAAGACGAGTGAAATAAACGATATACGGTGATACACACCGTAAGAGAATCCGGTGTCGCCATCCAAACATACTCTGTATCAAATCGGGTGGGGATAGCGAGGATTTTTGGCCTACATAGAAAGTATGTCAGAATGAAAAAATTCGCAGAATCGGACAAAGCGGAGATACCAACATGAATCGTACAGTTGAAGACCCAAAAAGGTCCGTCAGAGCGCCCACTTTTTCCTTGCCGAAGGAAATGGTAGGGCGTCTTCCCCTCCAATGAACTTCAGCAAGAATTGTCCCAGACGCGTCAGTGATGGTTGTGTGTCTTTGATCAATACTTGAGGAGTCCAAGTCGCAAGGATGTTGCTTTTTCGTAAACGAGGGAGATGATCCAACCATAGTTGGCGACCTAATATTTGACGTTGAGGCAAGGGGAGTACAAGAGTCTTTGGGTGGAGAAATCGGTCGTTCTGAAGGAATGGATTCAGCAACGGTGACGATGTTGTATGCGCACTTGTCCGTGGCGACATCAACAAGGGTGGTGTTCAGCATGTCGGGGGAGGTAAATTTGAGCAGCATCGTTGGAAAGGCGGGGATACATGGTGAAGTGTGAAAGTGGGTTTATAAACGCAGTCTGGGGCTTGAATTGGTGAAAGGTTTATGATTTCCGAGTTGGGTAAATCGTTTGTGTTACAGCAGGATAAAAATAACTTGGAGTGAAAGAAAGTTCTGCAAGGAGTTTAGCTGGATTGAATTGTATACTTCAGGGATATTCGCCAGAGTGCTCGATGGCTTGTACAGTAATATTCGAGTGTCTGTGTCTGTGGACTTGGATCTCACTGGTACATATGTTGGGGTTGGCAAGGAATGGAGTAGTAAGCAGGACTCGAATTCCCACAGTCATATACATGTACAATGTCCGTAGCACAGCCACTATGCGTTTGGCTAGGGCTTGCTTGTTGATGTTGAGATTGTGGCTGCAAACAAAGCGAGAAAGTGAACATTACTTGCCACTGTCCCCAACGACAACGACAACGACAACGACGGCACCAACCATTGCTTTTATCATCATCTTCGCTTTATCTCGGGACGGCGGCCGACGTCCGTAAGAAAGCAATCAACTTCTTGCCCAATAGTCATCGAGACGAACTTGGTTCGAGTCGGTGCCAGGAAGGTTGATCCCAGCGGATTCTGTGCAGTCAGTCTTGGTTATGGCTCACGCAAGACGCTCACCGCAACATAGAGCACCGTCCTCGTCAATTAGTTCACCGTCGGTAAACCGGAGAAACACTCTCAGACGATCCGCAAGCCGAACCTCGTCTCACCCCTCATCTCAATCCAACCCCTCTCCCCCCAATCCAATCGTCAGAACCGTCCTGGCTCCTGTCCAATCGAATCTACGTCGTTTCCCCTCCAGACTCAATCTCTCCCAGAAGGACAACGGCTTGGACCAGTCGATGCGCGATTCCAGTCATGTGATCACTGGTACCAAGCGAAAGCGTACAGCGAGTACCAATGAGAACACACATACGAATGGGCGACCACCGCGCGCAAATGGGAGAACAAAGCGTCAAAGGACCGCGTCACGATATAGGCGCCCATCTACCACAGATGAGAGCGCTTCAGAACTTAGTGAGATGGAGGTTGACACCCCTTTTGAAGGTGCTGTCGGAGATACAGACCATTCTGATGCCGAGGAGGATCAGACAACGGGTTCTGACGAGGGAAGCCAAGGGAACCACAACTCACGTACGTTCTCTTAAGCTTCGTCGCCCAAAATACTAGTCTAATCTCTATCAAAGCGGATGACTTCTTTATTAATATCGCTTCTCACAAGGCACTCCTCAGATTGCTCAAACCAAAACTTGTTGAGATTTACGAACTATGCGGGCTCACTGGTGACGCAGAAACATTCACAAAGCAAGAACTCGCCGACGCTATCGTGAATAATCGAGACGATCATGCCTCTGTACCCCCGTCTTCACCACCCGGGAAATACGATGCGGCTTCCTCAGATTATTCCAGCGATGACGGTCATTTCGCAGGAGATGAAGAAACCGACGTAGGCGGTCCTCGCCCACCAAGTCATTTGAACCCTGTCAGGCGGCGAGTCACTGTACATGACCTTGGGACGACATCTATTCGTCCTGTAAAGAATCGTAGTTTGTCAATGGGGAATCTTTTGGGGCATGGCGAGACTTCCAAAGCTCTTCTTTCCAAAAGGAAAGCTTCAATGCAGCTGGACATGAACGGTGTGGAACCAGTCAGGTCAGACATTCTCCTCACCTATAAGGGACCTACTCTAACCATCTTTGCTTAGAAGGAAGTTGTCTTCTCAAAATTCCCTGTCCTCAAATGTCGCTTCATCTTCAGTTAAATTATCACCCCCTGCCACCCGCTTACGCTCACGTATTGCATCCACTTCCATCCCAAACCCAAATCATCCAGAAACATCCTCAAGCAAGATCAAAGCAAAAGGGAAGGCTAAACAGGTCGAATTCAGCAACGAAGTCGAAGTCCACCTCAAAACACCGTCGAAAAAGAGTTCAAAAGGCAAAGAACCTGAGGCAGTCGATCCTGAAAGCGACTTAACTGAGCTAGAGGACGACGAAGACGAGAACGAGCCGATAGGAATGCCAAGTCCTCGCAGACTTCGAAGTAAAGATCGCGAAATAGAAAAATCGACGACAATTTCGCAGGGAGATCCAGACCAAACTCCCATTCCTCATTCCAAACAACGGAATAAACTGGAACGAAATAAAGATGCCAATGACGAAACTACCAGGCGTAAGCTCCGTATAACTCCGATGCGGAAGGCCAAGAGCAAGGTTGGCAACTTAAGAGAATCGGAGGAAGAGGAAGAGGAAGAAGAAGAGGAAGAAGAAGAGGAAGAAGAAAAAGAAGAAGAAGAGGAGGAGGAGGAGGAGGAGGAACACACACAGGTTCACCGCGACGAAGTTGAAGAACAAGAGGACGAAGAAGAAGTTGACGAACTCATTTCATCTGCTTCGATAACCCCTCCACCTGAAGCTGTAGGCCGCCGGACGCCTGTACGGAGGCGGCTTCGACCTCGACGATCACGAAATAAAGTTGCGCCGACATTTGATGAAGAGAACGAAGGTGATGGCGATGACGAAGACGAAGAAGAAGAAGTAGAAGAGCGGGAAGACCAGGAGGACGGTGAAGAAGGTGAGGAAGACGACAATGCCGACGATGAGGGCGAGGGTGAGGAAAGCGGAGAAGTAGACGACGAAGAGAACGGGGAAGGGGAGGAAGATGATGAAGTTACAATTGCTGTAGAGCCCAGGAAACTTCGAAATGGAAAGATCGTTGGGGAAGAGGACGTCGAAATGGTGGACGAGGAAGAGGGAGAGGAAGAGGAAGAGGGGGACGATGTCGAAAGCATCGATGTTGATGTTGAGGCTGATGAAGAGGATGACGAGGTCATGGAAGACGATGGTATGCCACTTACATGATTCATAGGGACATCTTCTCATTGCGATCCAGTTGATTTAACAGTCGCCACCGCAAAAACCCTCGTTCGGATGCGCAGGGATGATCTTGTTCGCCTTTGTGAAACTCGAGATTTGGATCCAACAGGGACCAAACCTCAACTTGCTGAGGCCCTACTGCAATGGCGCGATCGGCAAGCTAATGACTTTTCATCCCCATCTTCGGCAGGGACTGTACGCCCAACATCCAAATCGAGCAAGAAAAGGAGGACCAAACATCGTTCGGCAACTACCAGCGCATCTACTCCTGTTCTCTTCCGCTCTGAACAAGAGCATACTGATGAACCTCGCACTCCTATTCCCTCCAAGGAGAAGGACAATGAAGAGCTCGAGCTGGACCTTGAAAGTTTGGGGTTAGAAGACAGAGAAATACCCCCCGATAAACTTACCAAGCTTGAAAAGATCGGCAGCGGAGGATTCAAGGACGTTTTCATTGGTAAATTCAAAGGGAGAAAAATTGCCATCTCTGAGTTTCGAGGGCAATTGAGTGCGAGTATGTAACAAGTTTATCCTTTTGTTGTTCGATGTCTAATCCCTATTTTATAGTGGATATAAAAGAATTGAAGCTTCTCGGCGCCTTCAACCACCCGAATATCGTCCGATTTGTACGCTATTAACTCTTAACTTTTTTTTATTCTCAACTCTAATGTCCGAATCTAGTTGGGAGTTAGTATCCCCGAGAATACTAAGGAAACTCCTGTCATGATTGTCAGCGAACTGTGCTCTAATGGTGATCTATTCGATTACATTCGCAATACAAATGCACCGAGCCTGCACAAAGTTGTATGTCAAGTCTTTCTCTGTCTCTTTTTTTTTGTGTAATGACGTATCATCTCAGCTTCAGATGATGCTTGATATTGCTCGAGGTTTAGAGTACCTTCACACTCGCAAGCCGTCTATTATCCACCGTGATTGCAAATCATCAAATATCTTGATCACGGCGAAAGGCACTGCGAAGATTGCAGATTTCGGCTTGGCCAAAGTGAAGCAATCAACTCGTTCAATGGTGCGCAGTCTCGTCGGCACCGTCAATTGGCAAGCACCCGAACTCTGGAATGCGCACCCTAAATACAACCATAAGGTTGACACGTTTTCCTGTGCCATGGTTTACTGGGAGATGCTTCAATGGCATGCACAGACGAAAAAGTTCCCCTGGGAGGTTAGTGACATATTATTGTCCACCTTTTTACATCTCTAAATATTTTCGATAGGGAATGAACGAACACGCTATCTATGAGATAGTAGGCAGTAAACGACAGCGGTGAGTCGCTTTACTGTTTTTCCCTTCTGTTGTTCTTATGCACTCTTTAGACCATCCATCGCCGGCCTCCGGAAACTATGGTGTCCTGACATTGTCGACCTCGTAGAACGTATGTGGGCACAGGAACATCAAGATAGACCAACCATGACTGAAGTGGTTGAGGCTCTCGAAGAAATGTTGACAAGATATTAACTCTCCTTGAGTAGTCAATTCAAGTATCTATTTCTGTTTTTGGTTTCGACCCGAAAAGACGACATCTCCTATCTTCATGGCCAGTACCCTTATAATTGTTATTTGTAGATCGCTTTGTTACAACTTTTTCTTTTACCACATTGTTTCGATTCATTTATCATTTTTCCGCATTACTATCTCACCTACTTATATATCAACAACATTGCCGTCGATATCCTCACTTTGTAACTTATCTCAAAAGCAATGGGAATGTTTATGTCAAAACCCTATTGACATAAAATTATATTCTTTCCGCCTTGAACCTGGAAACTTTTTTGGGGGGAGTCATATCTGAACTGTTATTCTCTGATGAAGGCGCGGAAGCTGAAGTGGTCTGGCGTTTCGATTCATATACTTTGGCCGACAGGACAGCCGGAGGTCGTTCAGGGCGCCTGCTGTGGCCCTCAGGTATCGGGAAGGATGGCGAGTCAATAATCATCGAAAAGGGGGGAGAATAAGGTGCTTGAGGCTTTGTGGGGTTTGACAAGTATACGGCTTCTGCCGCTGGATTTGTTGTATGGGTTTCTGATGATTCGTCCAATTTGGGGGATGATCTGTGTTGATGTGATATTGGTGTCATAGACGGCGAAGGAGCTTCATCCACCTGCGAACCCTGGCTGGCTACCGTTGGACCTTTTCGAGACGCTGCTGCTCTGCCCGACGCCGTGACAGAGGCTTTGAATTTCGAAGGTCCAGACCGCCTAGATGGGGGTGGCAAAGTACTCGCCTGTCGGGGATGATCTGGATGTGATTCAGAAGTAGATGGCCGTGGTGAAGGATGAACAGCGTGTATGTATTCGCCGTTTGGGCCAAGGTTATAGACCTCCCCCTTTTGCAGCAGCTCGAGAACTTCCTGCATACCCGGTTCTTCGTCCTCGCTCGCACTATTGTCTTCCGGGCCAACGAGGTGGCCGTCTGAATCGAGTTTTCCAATCTTGATCGCCCTTTGTAAAGTACGAGTCGAGGATGCTGGAAGAACAGAGGCACCGAGAGAAACGGAGTCTGTTCCTCCAGGAGTTGAGGCGCCATACGCAGCAGCAAGTTTACTGGCTCTGAACTGTGATAAAACCGGCTTGCTCCCTTTTTGAGAGCCCTCGATACTCGCATCCTGTTGATTTTGTCAAGAATCTTTAAGGATGTCGGTTACAACGACGTACATCTGTTTCGTGAGGCTGGATCAACATTGCAGAAGCGGCTTCTTGGCCAATGATATTTCGCTTCCTATAGTATTCCATAGCGATTTCTCGCTGTTGCTGAGCAAAATCAAAGTCAACGTCGTCTTCCTCTAGAATGGGATCATCCTCCTCAGGGGTGTTATCCGAAGAGTCTGACATGTGTTCTGGGTCTGATTCGTCGTCAGAGTCCGGTAGATTGTTAATAATTGATTGAGGAGCCCTAGGCAATGTAGTTTGACCGCCCGGAACCCGCTCCACAACGGACATCTTCATTGGGTGCTTATCGAGGAGGGACTGAGACGCCAGAGTTGGTCGCTTTACATTTTGAAGCCTAGCTGGGGTGATGTCTCCCCACTGTGTATCAACAGATGATTCGTCAGGTTGTACATTTGCGTAACTTTCGGGTCTTTCAGCAAACGTCACCGATTTTTTCTTGTTGGATGGAGAACGATGCCAGTCCTTCTGTTCATCTTGTAGACGCTGTGCCTCTCTTTCCCTTTCTTCTTTCATTCTTGCCTGACCCATATTCTGGAGGAGTGCGCGACCCATCTTTTTCTGTAACTCTCGAGCTTCTCTCAGTCCGTCTTTCTGCCTTGCAGCCTCTTCCTTTCGCTTTCGTAACATTTCGGCCCGTTCCTGTAGGTCGCGTTCTTTCTCAAGAAGTTCAGTTTGACGTTCTTCTTCTTCTAGCAAATCGAGAATTCTATTTCGCCTTTCTCGCAAGCGTTCTCGAACGGGAAGTGGCAGACTAGCCAAAGGTAACAGAGGCTCTACTGTCACAGGAGGAGGCATAGAATGGGTCTGCAGATCAACAGGCTCCGTTATGTCGAAAATAGGAAGCCCTTCTTCATTTACGAGCTAGAAAATGGTTTTGAATGATCATGATAACCAGCCAATTGGGGTTTAAAATACCTCCCCCCGTTCGTTATGGCTTTGCTTCATGCCTTCGGTGGTCTCAGGACCCAGTATTTCCGCCAGCTTTTCGGTCAGCTTCGCAATAGCATCTCCTTTCGAGTTCGCATTCGATGGAGTGGCCGCGTCGGGGATGATAGCCTGGATCAGGGCCCTCAGAGCTAACATATGCGGGTATGGAACGATTTCATATCAGCCATGATTCCCAATTTACCAGGTATTTGTTATCACATACAATCTTGACTTCCTTCTGATAAATTTTGAAGGTTGACATGTTGTTGAGACATCCTGGGCCGATATTTGGATGTGGGCACTGGACCAGGTCAAATAGTGAGGAGTTGAGGCAGGTGAAATAAAAGAAATGAGAGCTCAGAAAATGAAGAAGAGAATTAATTATGTTCCGCGGACCGGTTCCCGATGGTAACGAGTACCGTGACCGACGCGTTGTGATCTCGTCACACAAGTCTGAACGCGACACACCTTGACAAGTACTTCAGTAGACGCGACTTCGTGCACTCACTGGTATCCCTATGTTTACTGCGACGGGTCTACTATCAAATAACGCGCCTCCTCTGAGCGACAACCCCCATTCTCCTGCAAAGCCACCCGACTCCGAGACGAGGTCCTTCGCGCCAAATGGGCTCCTTATGCTCCAATCCTCCCCAAAGACGCCGTCATTGCCAATCGATATCCCAATGGAGCCCCCGACTCTGGAAGACAAGCTCATCTCTAATGGACTACTAGGTACCATTGACTGCAACCTCGGACTTGAATTGGCAGAGCGTGAGATGTCTCCAATACCCCATACTTAGACTTGCTGATTTGCTAGCAGGTGAACCAGACACTGAAATGTCCTTCGTCACCAATGGCCTTCTATCCAAATCAAATCACATCCTCAATAGTACGTGTTGACTGTGTCGTACACTAGCGTTCTGTTGACTCGTGCTTTCCATTACAGGTCCACTTCCGGCTCCATTTACTTCCACCTCTAAAGCAATGCTGACAACTGGCGGTGTGTATCTCGCGATGTAATTCCAAACTTATCAGTTCATTGTTCGCAGACAGTCTAAATGACCTCGTTTCCCTGCCATCGACGCGTCAACCAAGTTTTACTCCCTCATCCGTTAGGGCAACTACCCATGATGGTAGCACGCTGTATCTCAAAAGAAAACCCAGGCCCGTTTCTCCCACTATCAGCGTAGGCCTTTACCACCCATTGCAAAAAGAAAAATTACTCAGTATATATTTCATCTCTAGGCTCCGTCCTCAAGCCGCTCCATCGGAAAGCTTTTGGATGTTCCAATCCACAGGCTCCTTGATATCACATCATCCACAGCAGGTTCCTCATTACAGAAGGCGTGAGTCAGTCGACAAACATGATTAGGACTCCAAATCTCATACAAATGATCTAATAGGCCTCCCAGGTCGGAACAGTCGACAAGTTCTGATCTTCGTGCAGCTGGGGTTGAAGACACGCTTTGGGTCGATCGATATCGCCCACGGAAGTTTACAGATTTATTGGGAAATGAAAAGGTTGCCAGAGATGCTATGACTTGGGTTAAAAATTGGGATCATTGTGTATTTGGGAAAGTGAAGGGGAAGAAACGCAGTCGAGAAGATGAGGAGAATATCAATCTTGATGAGTTTCGTCGTCCACAAGAAAAGGTTTGCTTTTGGTTATTTCACAACATACTGAACCCTAACTCTCTTCTTAGATCTTGCTGCTTTCTGGACCTCCTGGACTTGGGAAGACGACACTGGCCCATGTTATTGCCCGGCAGGCAGGATACGAGATTATGGAAATAAACGCAAGGTTAACCACCGAACAACATTGAGCGCTTTGAGAATTGCTGACTATTCCTTACAGTGACGCGCGTTCAGCCTCGGTTGTTGATGACCGCATACGGCCTGCCCTTGAATCAGGCTCGGCCGTTGGAAGTTCAAAGCCTGTACTTCTTGTTATTGATGAGATAGACGGTGCTACGGGGTCTGGGGATAATGTCAGTGAAGCGCTGTTCCCACCTAACTCACATCCTGACTTAACAATTCTAGTCAAATACCTTTATTCATAAACTAGTTCAATTGGTGCATACAAGACCCTGGAAGAAAGGTATCAACTCATCCAAGTACGCTACAAAAATGACTGATTAATAGACCTTCAGAGCGCTCCAGTCGTGCAAAACAAAACCGCGATAAACGGCCCATTTTGCGGCCTATCATCTGTATCTGCAACGACTACAATGCCTCATCCTTAGCCAAACTCCGACCTCATAGTTACCATATCAGGTTCAACCGGCCTGCTGATACCCATATCGTCAAGAGGCTGAAGGAGATTTGTGTCCTTGAAGGCTTAAAGGCCGAGACAAGGGCTCTAAGCACGCTAGTAAGCGTGGCAAAAGGCGATTTACGCGGATGTTTGAACACCCTACAGGTCAAGAGAAGATTTTAAAGCCTTTTATCTTATCACGAAACTGAAGTCGATTACAGTTTATCCGAACACGCAACGAGGATGTCACTGAAACCGTGGTACGGCAAGCTACTGTTGGAATGAAGGAAGAAGATACCACCCTTCATTCGGTTCTCAATAATGTTTTCACCCCTTTAACGAAAAAAAGAGTGAAGGAGTTGGGATTAACCGATGAAGAGGAAACGAGATATGTCACCCGTCTGGCACGGGAGATCGACGGTAGTGGTCGGGACAGTGCTGTAGCCGTTGGTGCGCCACAAACCGAATTATCCAGATTTTCCAAATTGACTATCTCTCAGGTTGTTTTGGACACTATGCTACACTTCGTCGACACGACGCGAATCTTGCGAAGCAAGAACGAGCAATGGAATGGCTTACCACCTTTGACCACTTCTCCTCAGCCATGTACTCAGATGGCGATTTCTCTCTGAACCAGTACCTTCCTTATACCCTCATCCCTTTTTATCCTCTATTTCAGGACAGGAGCGGGGGACGTGTTGAACGAAATCAAGCGGACTGGGATGTAAGCCTCATGATACCTACTCAATCGCCTTCCGTGACATCCTCTGTCCCTAGCATCTAATGCTCACACGCAGCAATGAGGAAATTTATAAATCTCTTGCCCGATGCGTTAGAACAGCGACAATTCGATACGGCGGCGATTTCAGGCACCTCGTCAGTGCCCCAACACTCCAAGTAGAATTCGCACCCTACATTAACAGGATCATATCCCCTCCACTCCGACCTGCAAGTTATTGTCTTTTTATATCCAGTCCTGTATTGATAGATTCCTTCAGGTTAACAGCCAGATCGTTCGACCTAATGAGAAGGCGTTGATGACCCGCTTGGTTGACATTATGTCCACTTTGGAACTGCGATTTGTTCTAGAAAAAGCGGAGGATGGCCAACTGACATATCGTTTGGACCCGTTTGTAACCATCCATTCTTTTCAATAACTACCGCTAATTTTTTGAACGATTTCTTTAGGCCCATTGATGTATTTGTTACATACGATGGGAAACGAGCACCTGATATTGCTGTTTCCCGTTATGCAGTCCGTCAACTTGTTTCTGGCGAGGTCAGTTACTTATATTGATATCGTAGCAAGTGCTTCCTCATCTGATTCTACTTTTTTTTTTCATAGATCGACGCAAAGTTAATTGCTCGAGACACTGAATTTATTGAAAAGGGGAAACGTGGAAAACACGATTTCTTTGGGAAAACATCGTGAGTGTCAAACAAAGCTTCGACTCCATTCAACTTCGCCGTGACTCAAATTCAAACTCTCAGCTCCCAAAAAGAAGGGTTTGATAGAAATGAGCTCGAGGACATCTCAGGGCACTCGAATAAGCGTGCAAAGACAGTGGACAATCGAGATATTGCTGATAAGGTAAAAGATTTATTTAATCCGCCCCCCTCGTGAAACGCCTAATTTATGCAATTATTAATTAGCCACCGACGGATTTCTTTGGACGACTCATTACCGTTCCTTCTGTTCATTCGACGAAGGGCACGGCACGCAAAAATGTTGAGAAGAATTATCGCGTCAGTTATCGATTCCTGGAGGGTAACTCAGCAGCAGTACGGAGACCTGTCAAAGTTAGCATGTTTCTCTGACGTGGTTGCACAAATATGTAAAGGTGCTGTATCTGTATCATGTAAATTATTCAACCAAACCCTTGTACAGCACGCCAAAGATGCTTTCAACTCACGAATTTAAGTCCCTCGTCTTTTTTGAAAGCCAAACAAGCTGTGTGACTTAAGGCGCTCCTGCCTCACTGGACCTCGACAGTCCATTGTGTGGACATGTCTTGTAGCACAAATTGTTGTCCGCAAGGAGGGTCCAACGAATGATTGACCATCGTCTACGACATCAGGTATATATTATATCTTCAAGAGACGAAATGTAACAACGACGAACTCGCCGTACGGTTATCTGAAGTACGCCACCTTCTCAAATTCCCCAACTGCCACTCCACCCTTTTTTCGCGTCTTACGGTTCAATCACAAAGTTGACATTCATATCTAGGATCTAGAGCAGGTCCGTACTTTAAAAATCTCTTGTTCTAATAGCAAAGAGTGAAGCTGACTTTTGCTCCAGGCCCACCAACTCCCACAAATTTCATCCTGAGGTTTCTGGAGCTTGGGCAATGCTAATTAGCGTTTAAGGACTCATTCGAACGACGTTATTCTGCGTCGAGGCTCTTTGTGGCGTTTTTCTTTACAAAGTGTAGTAGGTGGCCGTTGGTCTCGAATTGATTGACTCGGTAGTCACCGCAAGCAGGTTTGGTCATCGACCACCTGGGTATAAAGACTGGGCGAAAACCTCGGTCATCCTCAGACGCCCCACTCGGTCTACAGTTTCCAACACCCTTTATTTCCACATGCAAGTTATCGATTCTGTGCTTATTCTCGTCCTCCCATTCTTGGTTGGGGCGACCCCACTTGTAAGTATTCTTTATCCCACTAGCAAAAACCTTTGCTGAAACCGTATTTGACGCAGTCTAAAAGGACAAGTGATCCTGCTTGCAACACTGGCAGTATCAATTGTTGCAACCAAGTCACAAAGGTAAATTATACCATCGTTTCGTCAAACAACTTGGCGCAAATAAAGGGTTTTTAGCCTGACGCTGGCACTACATCTTTGCTCGGAACATTGGGCATTGTTGGAACGGTAACTGGCCTCATTGGCTTAGAGTGCAACCCTATTTCCGTCATTGGCATTAGCGGTAATAGTTGCCAACAACAAGTGGCGTGCTGCACCGGCAATACTTATGTATGAATACCATTTATTTCCTCTTTTTGTCTGTACGCTAACATCGTCCAACAACAGAATGGTTTGATTACCCTTGGTTGCTCTCCTTTCAACACAAATCTCTGAGACACCGGATTCGGTATCCTCGAGAAATTCGACCATTGTGTATCGTGTGTGTGTCGACTCTTGAGGGTTAATTGGTGGAGCTTCTAGAATTTGTGATTCGGACCTCTATTGTTTTTTTTTTCTTCCAACTGGTGGTCGTTCCTTGCCCCAACATCGGGTTCGTTCTCGTAGTCGTCAGTCCTTGACCCTTTCTATTTGTCGAGCTCATTAGACGACAATACTACCACAACTATTCATTGGTACTCGCTTCTCGAGTAAAATTTTTCGTTAGACTTGCATTGGCGATTGTGTGTGATAACAGACAAACAGGATAATATTAATAGACATAGCAACACCCAACGACTTCCGTCCCAAGATCCTCAATGTATGTTCTTTATAAAAGTGCAAACAAGAGTATTGCATAGCAGTTCAAAGCTGACATCGCCACAGGAGTTAACAAACTTGGCTGTTCTAGATTTCAAAGAACATAGCGGAAATCTCTGTTCTGTTTATCCGTGAGGTCAAGGAAAGCCTGAAAAATTCCTTTAGTTAGATGCAAATCCCCGTAAAGGACTATATGGTGACTTACTCTATCGACTCTCTTTTCTGCCTTAGTCCCATCGGACAGTTCTTGAGTCAAGTATACATCGTCATAAGAGTCGTCTCTCTTCTCGGCATCGCGTCGCCTATTCTCGGATTGGAGCATGAACCGAAGGGTCAGAATCAAGACAAAGCATGCACCGATGCAGGCAGATATAATGGTCCATGGGATATGGTTACTGATGAAAGACTGAGAAAGACAAGTACCAGAAAGAGGATACAGACATACCGGGGTTGATATCGCTTTTTCCACATGAAAGGACCAGCTGCGTTCCCAATGGCATAGGCAGATAGAATGACAGCGTTGGTTGTCGTACCTGAGAATATTTTTAGTAGAGGACTGAATGTAATTGTATGTTAAACAAGTCCCTACGTTTTGTGTGCCCCGACACGATTGAGCTGATCCAACCAAGGAGTATGACGAAAGGGGTGAAGACAAAAACTAGAGAAATACGAGAGTTGAGCACGAAAAGCAGGGAACTGAAAGAAACAACACTTACTTGATACCCAGTACGAAAAGAGAAGCCCAACTTTGTCATGAGAAGGCAACTTGTTTACGAGAAGAGTCCCAAGTAATGCCGGAATAAACATCAGAGCGGCAGCGTAACCTCGACCAATGGCGCTGCGAGACGCCAGTGTAACTCCAAGCCAAATGGTGACAACTAATATGTCAAAGCTTGTCAAGTCATTACACAAACCAAAAAAACTAGGACTGACTTTCAACCACTCCGTCAACACAACCCAGGAGTGTGGTTTTGATCGGAGTGAAACCAAACTGATTTATGATGAGTTGCCTTTGGTTGGTTAACTAGAACAATTATTGCATCAGAAAAATGCAGAAGAACGATATCGAGGGACAGGTTTCAACCGAATTGACGATGTTTCTAGGCACGATGACATGAGTATATACATTGATTTGCATGGGCTTGAGTCTCGGACATACCCAATCGCAGCAAATGCGGCCATGACCCATATTTTAGGATCCGTGAGAGTTTCAATGAACCTAAAGAAAGTGCATCATCATCAATAGAGTTCTATCACAGCACAACATACTTACTGATCCCTTTTCCAGTGCTTATTCTCGACACCAGTCTGGTTCTCTTTAATGCGCTGAACAGCCTGTGCGCGTTCCTCCTCTGTCAAGAAATACGCCGTTGTAGGAGAATCAGGGAAGTAAAACCTATGTCCCAAGTGTTAAGACAACGAACGTTCAGTTCAGTTCAGTGAGCAAGTACCAAAATAAGGCTGAAGTAATAAGGGTAATGATCCCTGTAATGACCATTAACCTGCAAAGAGTTCAGGAAAACCAAGTGTCTCCGTATTGAACTACTGACCATTGCCAGGGCATGAACTTGTGAACCTAAATCCAATGTCTATCAGTATACACATAATGATGGCAAAGGAAACAAATTACCTTTGTGTGTAAAACCCCAAAACTAACAAAACCCAGGAATATGATGGCAAAGCCGTTCATGAGGACTGTAAGGCATAAATGTCACGACGATTTCAAACGGAAGGTGAAGAGGTAATCGTACACCAGTACCCCACGCGTTTATTTTGTTCTTCCCGAGTGTAAAACATTGAAGTGACAATGAGGAATCCGGGTGTGATAGCTCCTGCATAGAGTAGACAGATGAGTTTTAGACAGATATGATTGAAGTGTTTTCAAAAGAGATCGCCATACCCTCGCACATTCCAAGAATAAATCGAACAGCAAATAAAGCACCAAAAGACTTGCAAGCAGCATGCGCAAGAAGGGCCACCGCCCAGACAAAGATGTTGATACTGCAACGGCTGCCTCAGCTTGGCCTGGGGTAAGCAAATAACAACTCGTACCTCATCCATTTCGCAACGGGGAATTTCTGTAGGGCTAGGTTTTGCGGGTACTAGAAAATGACGAATGAGAAACGCCAACGAACCAGAGGATCGATCTAGGATACTTGGAAAACGAGATAACTCAAATAAAATATGGTTCCCAGCCAGTTGAACTGATTTTGTGTCAAATGGGCTCCTGGGCTGGGAATGTTGTCATTCATAGATTTCGACAGTGAATGGGTTAATTTCTCACATGATTCCAAGAACCGCAGATTGTCCAAGGGTAGTTTTGTCAGCAAATGTCATCCTGACGACAGTGGGCGTTGTGTGAATTTCATGTACACACAAGAAAATTTCTCGATTCTGTAACGCACAGGTACATTACTGGAAACGAGATGGCGAGGTCAGGCTCAAGGCTTGCGGGTATGAGGAGACTACTCACTACACATGAGTGGCATAAGATGCCAGTCAATTTTGCGCCTTGAAATGGTTTTGCTGAGATAAGATAATTAGGAGCAACTTTACCCCAACTCACCTCAACCGGGCAGCAACCTGTGGGTCGAGAGGTATACCAGAGTCCAAACCAGCAGCAACATCGACGTCCTGTAAGAGAACGTTTGCATGTCGCGCGCCTTTCTTTTCAGACGTGTCGCTAGCAGAGTCCATTGTGAAGCAAGGGGGGGGACAAGGGGCCGGTGACGAAGGAGCAGACTTGACATCAGGCTGTTTATATATTTGCATCAAGCGCCTCTTACGAACATCCGTTAGGACATTGCATCAAGATGGATCAGCAGAAATTAGAATTCTCCCACTGCCCGTTCCCACATGGATTGTGGACATCGGGCACCCACGCTTTGATTGGCATATCAAAGAAGAAAATAAACCTGGAAGTCTCCCATTTCCGATCACAGCGAGGGTTGTATAACAGAAGAGAGAAGTTTTTGTGAAGTTTCAAGGAAGTAAAGGTCCTTTTCCCAACTACACTTGGTCAACTTGGTCAACACAACCTTCAAGTTCAACAGTCTTTGCATTCCCACGCTGGAGCCAAGACAAAGTTCGTCAAGACTCCATTGCTGCCAGAGCAGTCGTTGCCATTCTTGAACCAATTCAAGTAGCAGAACATTTGAGGCTTTCGTTTCACCTTCAAAACTGGGGGACTTCATATCCTTTGGATTAGGCACTCGTTCAAGGGCATTGATCGCTGATAGTTTTCAAGTGTGAAGTCATCTGCAAAGCTCACCACCATGTCTGACCAGAACTCGAATACCTCTGAGGCCAAAAGATGGGAACTAGGTCCCGAGTCAGAATACAGGTTCGAACTTGATCCTGGAGTCTCTCTTGCCATCAAGGTTTGCTCGCTCCGAATATAGAACCGTTGCTTGTTTTTGACTTATTGACTAACAGCTCATTCAAGGCCATGCTGAAATTTTTGGGTTTGAATTAACGGAGGGAAAGGTCCATCTCTTCGGTTTCGAGTGCAAAGCCGCTGTCTTTACGTGGAAGGGTTGTGTGATTGAGATGAGTTGTTGCTACTTCTCTCCAGAACGCTTGACCTTACCCTTATTTTCTTTCACGTTACAGGTGAACCATCGACGGAATATGTTTCAGATGAGACTCCTATGAGAACGTATGCGAACCTTCACTTGGCCCTTGAACAGATGCGAGTTCGTGCTCTGAGGCAAATACGTGGTTCTCCTGTTCCATCGTATGACACCTCCAGATCTGATCCTCCACGAGTGCTTGTTCTTGGTCCAGAGCATTCCGGCAAAACAACTGTTTGCAAAATCCTCACCAATTTCGCAGTACGCGCCGGTCAGGGGTGGTCCCCCTTTCTTGTGAATGTCGATCCAAGTGAGGTGAGCTTTTTCCTGTATTTGAAGGATTGTTCATGGAAAAGGCAATACAGGGCGGTTGGACAGCACCAGGGGCAATATCTGTCGCGCCGATATTCGGGCCAATACCTACTGCTTCGCCTGCAAATCCTCTAGGAACCGCAGCCACAACTGCGCCTCTTTCTTTATCTTCGAATGCTCTCCTTCCCTTGGCATATTGGTACGGTCATCCAGAAACCAAGAAAAATCCTCTTTTGATGGATAGATTAATACGAAACCTTGGAGAAAACATCAACGACAGGTTTGAACTTGATTCAGAGGGTATGTTCATGTTGTTTAATACTTCTTTGCATCGTAATATCTGTTTTATAGGTCGTGCCTCTGGCCTAATCGTCGATACCCCATCGTCCTTTGCATCAGGCCCAGCGACCAATAATCACAGGCACAGCCTAATTAAGGCTTGCATAGAGGCTTTCAAAAGTAGGATCTGTTTTTTTTTTCCCATGGTCGCCGTTTTTGATCATCCTCGCACTTCCCAGTCAATATGATCGTCGTTGTTGGACACGAGAAGCTCAATGTTGAGATGCAGCGAACATATGGCTCTCTTTTAACGGTCATAAAAATACCCAAGTCCGGTGGAGTATGACCCTTTCCCAGTGGTTTCGGCGCTCTTTATTGACTTGCGGTCTAGGTTGTTGAAGTGGATTACAGCTACCGTGAAAGGGTTCACAACTATGAAATGCATACCTACATGTATGGACAGGTCATTCGTCCTCCTCCAGGAATCACCAATGGAACCCTAGGCGGAGAAAACCCGACCGATCTTGTGTTATCCCCGTCGTCGACAGTGATCAATTTTGGTGACTTGCAAATATATCGCGTCGGCTCAGGTGCGTTTGCCAGATAATCTGTTTATGGTATGCACACAACAAAACCATCGTCCAGATGCAATGGCCCCGTCAGACGCTCTCCCAGTGGGAGCAGCTCGCTCAGTATCGGAAATGCAACCAGTTCTCGTTAACCCAGCCTCTCCAGGTTCTGGCCTGCTCAACGCCGTCCTTGCCCTTCTCGCACCTCCCAATAACGATGAAAATGAACGTTATGATGAAGAAGTTCTTGACCTAGCTGTTGTGGGCTTTTTGGTTGTGTATGTTCTCCCTTCTTCCATAATGTCGTTGTCTAAAACTTTCTCCAGAACCAACATCGATATCCAAAAGCGAAAGATGACAGTCTTGGCCCCTAACCGGGGTAGTTTTACGGGAAAAACAGCTCTCATTGGGTCCTACGAATGGCAGGACCAATAATCGTTATCTATAAAATAGTTCAACGTCGTGATACGATTTTCGCTCAGCACAAACACAAATTTCAAACGCCTTTCAAGCTCCCGTATGGATTGCACTTGATGCATTGTCTATAACATGTTCGGCGTTTCAGTCTTCATCTCTCAAGTCATAGTCTTCGTGGATCTGTCGTATAGTGGTACCCTTGATGGCCGCAAGCTAGTCGTCTTCCATTAGCCTGAAATTTGCAATCGCACTACTATTGTGGAGACGCACCCTGCCAATTAAAATCTTGATACACCAATGGATATACAACAGCTTGTTGAGTCAATACAATGAACATCTGTCGAATCCACCTACCTGTGTTGCATCTTTGGCCTCGTTATATTTATGCAACAAGGTAATGTGTCGCTTGACAATTGCTTCTGCGTCAACTCCCTCCCTAGAAGAGATACGGATGAGTGTTGAGCGATAGACGCGCATACATGAAACAAATTTGAACCCCAATTGTGCTTGCAGTTTCTCGATCTCAAGTTCCAGTGTTTTCTTCCGCGCCTCTTGACTCTATCGAAAGGAAATTTGTTAACCAGGAATCAGTGTCAACGATTATTTGGTCCACCTTGACTGAGAAAGACGCATGCATATCTAAGTGGTCAAACCTTGGGAGTATAGCTGTAGTATAAAACTCTCCTTTTAGAAGATTGAAGATTAAATATTGGAATGCTGAAGCTGACCCACTGAAAGTCGAAAGTTGAAAGAGAAGGTCCCAATTTGTCAACGGCACAACTATTTCTGAGGTCTGACCAATCAGCTGGCTGGGCTAGAAGCTCGCAGAAACTAGCTAGCTATCCCCGAGAGTTTCAAGGGACAGCATGAAGGAATACAATTGCATTCTACATAATAATATTATCCAAGGAGATGTGTATGAAAGCTCAATGTCAACAATAGAACTTTAGTATAAACGTCCAGTGCCAAATCCAATCGTCCATTCACAAAATAAAGTCCCACAATACAACGCTGCCAATTGCGAGCACGAGCGCGTTTACAAGCGTAGTCCATATTTCTGGTCTTGTTGCCCCCGAACTTTTAGTTGTGGCGGTGGCTACCACTCCAGGTGCAACATACGGAGTGTTGTCCAAAAGCAGGGTTTCCACGAATGTTTGGGTATATGTTTGACTTGGGGTAACCGCATGAAGATCCAGGGTCATCTGAACACCAGAGGAATCCGCAGTTCCGGTGTAGAATGTGTATCCAGAAAGGGCGGGAATAGAAGAGTTGGACACGAATTCGACTTGCATGTTTAAGGCGAAAGGGAAATTTTGAATCGCTACGTCAGTAGCATCTGCATAAACACGAGATGGATCTGTGCCATCGCGCACAGCGACCACGAGGCTGTAATGGCGTGTGTACCCATCTCCCACACGATTGGTATAAGTTTGCGGGACCGTGCTATTGGATATAAGAGCGACATGGCTCAGCATGGGCACAAACAGAACCTTATCTTGGTCGAAAACATATCCGCTACCGCCATTGTTGTAAATCGTGGGCTTGCTGCCATCGTGTTCATCAACCGAGAACCAAAATTTGGTGATAGATGCGACGGAGTTAATGGGCACAACGAAGTTGTAGTTGAGGAAGTAGTAACCAAGGGATTGTGTAATAGGAGACACATTAGGATCGTCTTTGACGGTTTTGACGGGCAATGCTGTGTTTGTCTTGCCTGAACAGTTCGTGTTGTCGCCGTATTTATCACACCAGAGCAAGGTGACGTTCCGATTAGAATTAGCCGTTGAGTTGATAGGTTGTGTCAGCTAGCGTAGAAAATATTTTAATTGACAAATAAAATAGGGAAATGGGAACGACATACCCTAAGTGTTGTTTTGAACACCAGTTGATTTTTCTCAAAGGTCAGTTGAGCGGTGGTGACCTTGGCAGGGAGAAGAGTGATTTCGTCGGTGAGTGTGACACTCTTGGGTACGGTATCAATCATGCGTGTCAATATGGATTGGCATTCAGATTGGAACACGCTGTTATCTGAAAGACTGTAGTTCTTCTCAGACGACGCAGGGAACACATCAGAAAACCGTTTACCTTTGAACAGTACTATTGTTATCCGCTTCAAACACCCGAAGGTCCGAAACGAACGTTTTGTTGTTACTAACAACAAGAACGTTCTGCGTCGACCCATCTAGGTATTCAGTGACGCTGGGCGAGTAAGCTTAAGAATTCAGGGGTAAGGGAAGAAGGACATACACTTTATTGTCGAACGACGACGTGGTAGTATCAAAGTCTTTGATCACCGGATTGGGAGAATTTGGATTAGGAGCAACGAGTTGAGGAAAGTCTGCGCTCCTTACACCTCCCATGGTATGGCCACAAGCAACGAGTTTAATCATTTCAGCCTGATTGAAACCTTGTTTCCTGAAACTTTCTACGAAAGTTGGGAGATCTTGTTGGGGCTCTGGAGTACCCGTACCACCTGCGCTCCAAGCATCGATACGACCGCCACGAAAGGGAATGATGGGGCCTCCGCAAGTGTTGACGGCCATGATAGCCCCAATTGCGATAACATCGGCACCTAAGGCAAGATATTAGTACGAAGAAATATAAAGATGCTAATACTAACGAGAAACAAGTTTATTTGGATACGCCTCGAAGTCGCTGAGAGTCTGGTTGAAGCCGAGACCAAAATTCTAGGGGGCATAGATTAATAGGAACATTTGGGGATCAAGACATAAATGAGACGTACCTCTGGACGATCAAGTTCGTAGGCAATGGATCCATCTAAGCCGCCTGAGCCATCGTCTATGTTGTGTGTTGCCATGTCATGGAAGGCCTTTTATACCAGTTGTGGGCTCGGCAAGAAGACGTGATGTAAATGAGGATACGTACGAAACGAAGCCATTCGGCGGGAACAGAAGCAAGAGTAGTTGTCCTTTTTCGACATGGGTGGACCAGGGAAGCAATACTAGAGCCGTCTGATCGACGTCCCTCAAAGAGCAGAGCTTCCAACGTATCGTACTGGGGTGAAGGCCAAGTATAAGCGGAAGCAAAGGGAATAAGGAGAGCCAGAAGGCAAAGAGTGGGTAAGAGTGGACGAGACATATGGTAAGAGTATTAGAAAGGACTGAGGGAGTGTGTTAGATATGCATAAACGAGAGTTGAACGTGAGGCCTTGGGGCTGGAGTGGTATATGGATGATGGAGAGGAGCAAAGAGTAAGTATGGCCCAAATACGGCTACTCACCGCCGTCTGACTACCGGGCCGCCTTCCGTTTCATCTTTTTTCGATGAACCAGGGCAGGCTGGACACACTCCAGACAGTGCCAGAGTCTTCTCATCTGCAGGAAAACCAACACTAAATCAATACCATCTATTTTCTTAGCTTTCTTGTAGAGATCCTTTGTCAAGTTTTTGCAAGTTTTGGTCAAGTTTCCAGGACTGAGAGGTGCTTATCTAATACACTGAAGTTTTGTCTTGCGTTCACTATGATTATTCTGAACTCCTGCTCTCTCCCTTCGATATTTCGATTCCACCGTGGATTTGTCAACACCATCTTCTTGTGCTCCCCTATACACACGTCTATACACACGTCCAGCAAGACACTGTCGAAAACTATGCCCAAAGCAGATCATCCATCTTCCTTCCCCGTGTCTGGGCTTTTTGGCATCGTCAAACCTTCAGGCCCAACCAGCATGTCTATTGTAAACGATATACAGCAACTAGTCGCTCGATCTAGGATTTTCGTGGACGCTGAAAAATTGGAAAAAATAAAGAACAAAAAATTGGATCGAAAACGCGGAAAGCATGGTCGCGAATCCATCAAAATTGGACAAGGTGGTACACTTGATCCATTGGCGGACGGAGTTCTAGGTGTGAAAAAATTTCCTCTTAATTTATGCTTTATGCTGAACCTTGAGTTATGTGTAGTCATTGGTGTTGGTAAGGGCACCAAAAAGTTGAACGATTTTCTGAGTTGTACCAAGGTACTGTGTCATTCCCCAAAAGTCAATCAGAACTTCATTCAAGACCAGTAAAATGAACAGGAATACCAGACAACATGTCTACTCGGGTGCGAAACAGATAGCTATGACAAAGAGGGTGCTCGTGTGCGACTCGCACCTTGGAAGCACGTCACCAAGGAACTAATCGAGACCACGCTGCCTAAGTTTACCGGAGAGATCAAACAAGTTCCCCCAATGTACGACGATTTGTTTCTTATCCAAATTAAGCCTACACCTCATTGCATTGTTAGATTCTCTGCATTGAAAATGGATGGCAAACCTCTCTATGAATATGCCCGGAAAGGAATCCCTCTTCCGAGACCAATCGAAGAACGACAAGTTTCGGTCGAGACACTGCAGTTGGTTCGATGGTTGGGTAGTGATCATTCGTTCTCCTGGCCCGAGAAACAGCTCTCGTCAGAAGAAATCCAAGCTCTTCAAACTGCCCTGAAAACTGTGCAAGAAAACCCTTCAATCACAGATGATCCAGAACCTGTGTCTGACGGCCAATCTCCTTCTGCCTTTGTGTTGACAATGAAGGTCTCCGGTGGCACATATGTTCGTTCGATTGTTCATGACCTCGCACATGCAGTGGGCTCAGCCGGACATGTGGTCACTTTAACCCGCTCTCGACAAGGTCGTTTCGTCGTTGCACCCGTCGAAGAAGGGGATCGCCAATGTATTCCTTGGGAAATATTTGAAAAGGCATTAATTAACCCTGGTGAGGTTGATGCAGATGGATGGACGGAATGGGAAAGAGAAGTGATTCGACATCTTGAAATTGTCTGACTGTCCGCCATCTCCGTCCCTTCAACCCCCATGACACCAATCGACCCGTGAATGCAACCGCGCAGGTCAATGGCATGGTCCCTGGGTTAATCATGATCCACTTCGTCATAGGAGAGGCTTCTAAGGCTGCTGGGAACCTCACATTGGCCTCGAAGTCCGTATCTCGTCGCCTTCCGCTTGTGACTTCACATCACATCGGAAACGGGATAAAGACTCGTGCTCCATACTGCTTAATATCAAAGAAGTCTTCTACTCCAACTAGACGATCATATGCAACCCTTTTGGTTACTCCTAACAGACCAATACCAGATATTTTTAGGCCCTCGGTTCGGGAGTCGAGACTTCAGTTCCATTTAAGTTACCAGCACCACCGAATTTTGTATCCGTTGGAGGTTCACAGCAAACGAATGGAAATCTCCGTCATTGGCAGTGTCCAGACATCAACTATCCAAATCACAAGCGCTTTTCTGGCAGGACATATAACGTAAGGAGTACAAGGCAGGACCTTTGCGATGTCAGGTATCTCTTGACCCAAATTAATGAAAATGAAGCGTCAGACTCACCTGATGTCCCCGAGGAACATAACCCCGGGTACTATACTCACAAGGCCTGAAGGCCAGACACAGGCAGATACTCTTTTCGATTGAAGATTCGTACAGGCAGATAATCCGACGACGGACCGGAAAGGTCAACCAATTTACTGACGGGCCGCCTAGCGCGGTCCGAATGGCGGTCGTTTATATACCTGACCTCAAGTTGGGTGGTTGAAATCCTTCATTTCCTACGTCTTCACACAAACTTTCATTCACCACAATGGCTGCTAATGGTTATCACCCCACTGCTACCCCTCGCCCTCTCAAGGCCGGCATATTTGCTCCGATTTTATCCTTCTTTATGCCCGAATCCGAAGATCTCGGTTTGCTTCTTGCTTTAACCATCCTCCCAGAGCCTTAACCCCCAATTTCTTATCAGATATTCCATCCTTCGAGTCTCATGTCACGCGTCTCGCAGTAGCGGGGGTAGCTCCTCTCGTTGCTGGTTCCATGGGAGAGGCCATCCATTTGTCTCGCTCTGAGAGGGTCAAGCTCATCCACACGGCCCGCAAAGCGCTCGACAATGCAGGGTTCAACCATGTGCCAATTATCGCCGGGACAGGGGCGGGGAGCACGAGAGAAACCCTCGAGATTACCAACGAAGCAGCTGCAGCTGGCGCAGACTATGTTATCGTCATCACAAGTGGATACTTTGCAGCAGCGTTGGTCAACAATCGGGCCGCACTCAAAGCGTTCTTTGTCGAGGTCTCCGAGAAAAGCCCTATTCCAGTCATGATTTATAACTGTTCGTCTGCTCTCCGTCATTTTCTCTCTCCTTATAAAGTGACTTCGTCCTCAAGATCCTGGTGCCAGTGGTGGCATTGATTTGGACTCGGATCTAATAACAGAACTTGCTAGAGAATGTCCAAATATATGTGGAGTGAAACTCACGTATGTGTAAATCATGAACACCTGATTACTATTGTGCTAAATCTTCCATCCAGTTGCGGGAATGTAGGCAAACTCACAAGAATCGCTGACGCCATTGCCGCTCCATCATATACCAGTCTGTACCCACGAAAGAATCCCAACGCGCCATTCCTTGTCCTAGGCGGATACATTGACTTCTTAGTCCCATCCACGTATGCCAACGGGCATGGCGCTATCACTGGACTGGCGAATCTTTTCCCTGTAACTCTAACCCTTTATTTAACATACGAGATACTAAGCCTCTTATTCCATAGAACTCTGTGAATCATCTCTTCAACCTCTCTCAAGCCTCCAAGAAGGATCCAGCTGTTCTCTTCGAGGCTCAACGCGTCCAAGGAATAATTGCCCGTGCTGATTATACGATCTCAAAAGCCTCCATCGCCGGTACCAAGTACCTATTGGAAAAGATACAGGGTTATGGTGGTCTTCCAAGGAAGCCTCTTTCACCGATGGACTCGGTCGCTGCACAGGCTTTGTGGGAGCACGCCGACACTCAAGCCGCCCTCAAGCTGGAGAGAGAGATCACAGGAAAGATACAGGCCTAGTTGCAATGAAGACAACAAACGTGGCGACGATCCGGTAGTGAACGAACCCGTTGATCGTCCCCTAGATGCTGTCGACTTTCACTCTACACATTCCAGTCCCGTAATGTCCTTCATCAATATTATCTATGTTTTTCTACCCTTCGAGTATTATCCCATTCTCCGAGAACTGGGAACAGCTGACCAATGCAAACGGTTGAACCTCATGAAAAACACTGAGTCAGAAGCACTGATGTTCCACTACACTGTACACACTTTTAATCAGTCATTTCGCTCAGCCATGACTGGGAAGTGCGTTCCATCTATTGTTTTGACAGATCGCACTCTCGGGAGCGGATATGCCGATGTTGAAAGAAATGACTCCATCAAACAAGGAGTTCCGAGTGTCCACATATATAAGCCTAGTGTTGTCTTTTTGTCCTAACCACGTTACATACCTACTCCGACTCACGCACCCAGCGAAACGTTTCCAGAGAGCCTATGCCGTCTAAACCATTAACTGTTATTCTTAATTTCGACCAATCACGCAAATTTGTTCTCCTGATTCCTGACGGGCCAGATGGTCGCAAAGACTTACATGAACGTATTCTGCGCGAAGGCAAGAATAAATTCCGTCTCAAAGGGCTCACGTCCGTTTTTCTACAAGGTGGATCACTACTCGATGATCAGGCAGATATTCCGGACAATATGACACAGGTTTGGGTAGGCAAGGGCGAGCCCTATGCTGGTCCCCCAAAACGCGTGTCGGATGACCATGGTTGTGAGCCAGATGATTTAAGGATAATTGGGTACATGATATCCTTCTTTGTTCTGTCCTGAAGGAAGACGATCTAATCGATCCGGAAGTACAGGGAGAAAAGCTATATCGACGATAACGCTGTTAAACAATTGGAAAAGGTGGCGCGTTTGCAGGGGGTTCGCGTGGCAGTTGGTATGCCCGACCTTCATCCTGGAAATAGATTCCCAATAGGTAAGCCGACTCAACACCGACCTCGGACGAGTGACGCGGACGAGTGACGCGGACGAGTGCCTAGGGTGTCTTCCTCTGCCTTAGTTCATGACCACTGGCTAAAATATTCAACAGGTTGCGCAATTGCTTCGGAGGGAATCTATCCTGCTTTGATTGGTTCTGACGTGGGATGTGGAATCGCTCTATACCGTTTGTCAGCGTCAGCATCGCGTGCCAGATCCAATCCTCGAAAAATGGCTTCTTTATTGACCGGGCTCGATGAGCCATGGTCAGGATCCGTCTCTGAATGGTTGGCACGCTATGAAATCACACAGGAATCAGATTTCGACAAGCCTAGTCTTGGAACAGTTGGGTCTGGTAATCATTTTGCCGAGATATGTACTCCCGAGAGAATTGTAGATGAGTCTGCAGCAGCTTCGCTAGGTATCAAGGAAGACGCTCTCTATCTCCTAGGTATGTACGATATGCGAGCGGCATTGTATCCATTGGTCTAATGTGTGGCATGTGGCAGTCCATACAGGGTCTCGAGGACTTGGGGCTGCAACACTTGCTCAAGAAACTCTCCAAGAGTCAAATCCTTATATTCCGCCTGGTTCTTCTCATCTCGCCGAATATTTGACAAAACATGACTATGCGGTCAGATGGGCTGTCGCTAATCGGGATTTGGTTGCCTATCGTATCAAGGAATGTCTGTCTGCACCATTCGATGTACATGATGATATCTCAAACACCACACAAGAGCGAGTTTCCCCGCCAATTGGTTTACAGTCTTTTGATCTGGAGAAAATCATCGACGTCACACATAATTCTGTTACCCACCATCAGGTAACGGTTGGAAGGGATTCACATCAACTTTGGGTCCACAGAAAGGGGGCTGCCCCAGCCAATCAAGGGATAGTGCCTTGTCCAGGCAGTCGAGGAGACTTTTCGTGGCTTCTCCGACCTACAGGAGATGGTCAGGTAAACGGTGAGATAGACCTTCAGAACTCTGTCGTCACTTGATCTGACCGACATCGCCTAATACCATAGTACATTCTCTGGCTCATGGAGCAGGTCGTCGATATGGTCGACAAGTCCTACACACAGGAACGAAGATCAATAAGTCCACGCTGACTACAACATCACTTGGGTCGGAAGTTGTGTGCTTAGACCCTGATCTCCTTGTTGAAGAGCGCCCAGAAGCTTACAAGGATGTTCTGTGTGTTGTGGAAGACATGGAAGAGAAGAATATTTGTAAAGGGGTTGTAGTGCTGCGTCCTATCGTGACTTATAAAGTTAGAGAAGGTGGTGTTGAAGGAAGGAAGAAATGAGTGTGTTCCAGACAGAGGCTAAAGCTATGAACAGGGATTGTAATCAAACTGTAATTGTGCGATGGACTGAACAGTGTACATGTACAGATTTTCCTTTCCATACCAAGGACCTCCAAGGATGGATGAAATTGGAAAATATGTCTGAAGTGCTGAAGCGCTGAACTTCTGACAAGGATCTTACACAAGTCTTGCAAATGACGATGAAATGCGGGGTTAAAAAAACACCTGAAAGAGGGCAGCTCATGAAGTGTGTAATGAACGGGCCGGGAGATGCCGGAATATGTTCATCAAGGGCGGCAATCTCCTGAGATCCCAAATGACAATGCGGCATGGCGAGAAGAAACAGTTCAAGGCTTCAAGGCCAAAGTCAACATCGACACCGGTTTGCAACGTAACCGACATTTTACTGCACAGGACACGTAGCACCTCCTGTATCCGCCCATCATGGCCGTCAGGCCTTTCTTTCCAATAAACCTCGCATGCAGGAGTCATCGCCACCGCACTGGCAAGGCTCTAGCATCCAGCATAGTCGTGACTCTTGTATCTCGAGGCAATCATCTATCACTCCGTTCTCTTGGGCAATGTACTAATTATGCATCTATCTCATAGGAAATCGTTTCGTCCATGGAACAGCAAAGACTTCCAATACAATCTCAGAGAAACCTCCCACAGATGGCTCTGGCGTCCCCTATGCATCTCTAACCGTCGGGGTCCCTCGTGAAAGCTTTCCGAACGAACGTAGGGTGGCGCTTACCCCACAGAATGTCACTCTATTGCGTAAGAAAGGATTCAAGAATGTTTTGGTTGAGCGAAATGCAGGCACCGAAGCTCAGTTTCTCGATGAACAATATGCTGAGGCTGGTGCACTCTTGGTATCCAAGGACGAGTTATACCAATCTGTGGATATAATGCTCAAAGTTCGACCCCCTTCTCTTGGCGAAGAAGTTGAACGATTGAAGGAAGGAAGCACTGTCATATCATTCCTTTACCCGGCGCAAAACAAAGCTATTGTTGATACCCTCTCGGCACGGAAAGTCGATGCATTTGCGGTACGTTCAATGCAATCTATCTTGAGGACCACTCTCAATTAAGCTCTACCTCACAGATGGATATGATACCTAGAATCTCTCGGGCACAGGTTTTTGACGCACTTAGGTGGCTCATTCGTTCAACTCTAGAATTTACGTTATTCATGACTTATGCCTGATAGTTCCATGGCCAATATTTCTGGCTATAAAGCCGTCTTAGAAGCGTCCAATCATTTTGGTAGATTTTTAACAGGACAGGTTACCGCGGCTGGGTATGTTTTTCATACGTCTCTGAAATTCGCTCTACTAATCGTCTGTTTCTTTTCCATTAGAAAAGTATGTCACGACGCCAAAAACAGCCTCAAGTCAGTCAGAGCTCATGAACCTTTTCTAGATCCCTCCCTGTAAGGTTTTGGTAATCGGCGCAGGAGTGGCGGGCCTAAGCGCGATCGCAACTGTAAGTTTCTCTCACTTGAGGTTTCAAATGCATTCATTAATTCAAAATATCAGGCCAGGCGCTTGGGTGCCATCGTCAGGGGTTTTGACACGCGTTCTGCTGCACGTGAACAAGTTCAATCTCTAGGAGCAGAATTTATCGAGGTCGATATCCAAGAAGAGGGTGGTGGAGGTGGCGGTTACGCTAAAGTCATGTCCAAGGAGTTTATCGCTGCAGAAATGGCACTTTTCATGGAACAATGCAAAGATGTTGACATCATCATCACAACTGTGAGTATATCAAAAATTCGCAATGATTGAGAAGTTAATGTTCCCAACCTCAGGCATTGATCCCAGGCCAACCAGCTCCAAAGCTAATAACAAACGAGATGATTGCTGCAATGAAACAGGGTTCTGTCATCGTTGATCTAGCCGCTGAAGCTGGTGGCAACTGTGAAGCAACCCGTCCTGGAGAAATCAATGTACAATCAGGCGTTACTGTCATAGGTGATACATTGCATCCTTCAGCTTTAATAACACCCTTTCTGATGTGAATAAACAGGATATACGGACCTTCCCTCGAGGCTACCTACACAATCCTCGACGCTCTATTCTAACAACATCACCAAATTTTTGTTATCAATTGGCGGCGACGGGAACTATTCTATCGATTTGAAGGACGAGGTTGTTCGGGGTTCTTTGATCGTTCGAAATGGAGAAATTTTACCACCTGTCCCCCGAACAATGCCCCCTCCTGTCGCTGCCCCTCCTGCTAAGGTTGAAGAGACTGTCAAAGCAATCACACCCTGGCAAAAGGCATCTCGAGAAGTGGCCGTGGTTACTGCAGGCATGGGTAGTGTAATCGCTCTTGGAAAGGCTACTGGTGCTGGATTCATGGACAGTTTCTTCACTTTTGGTCTCGCTGGCCTCGTCGGATACAGGTAATGGTCGATTTTCGTCATCGACCGAAGATATTTCTGATTGATTGCCTTCAGAGTGGTCTGGGGGGTGGCACCTGCTTTGCATTCACCTTTGATGTCGGTGACGAATGCGATCTCTGGATTGGTGAGTTGTTAGATGTCTGATGTCAGCGCAATGTTTTCTGACCAGCACACTTAGGTTGGCGTTGCTGGAATGTTTGTTATGGGTGGAGGATATTTACCAGGGACTGTCCCCCAAGCTCTTGGGGCTCTTGCGGTTTTACTTGCAAGTGTCAATGTTGCTGGTGGATTTATTCTAACGAAGCGGATGTTGGATATGTTCAAACGTAAGTCTGGCGACAGCTCGTTTAAACATAGCCCTCAGCCATTTTTTAAAATCTTGCATAGGTCCTACTGACCCTCCTGAATACTCATGGCTCTATGCTATTCCTGGTGTGGTATTCACTGGAGGATTTTTGGCTGCGGCTAGTACCGGCATGGCTGGCCTTGTCCAAGCGGGCTACCTAACTAGCAGTATACTGTGCATAGGTGAGATCCAAGCGCACACAATTTTTTTTGTTCCAAACTAAATATGTTTACTTGCCAGGATCTCTCTCTGGATTGGGATCACAAACGACAGCAAGACAAGGGAATGCCCTTGGAATTCTCGGTGTCGGTACTGGTGTCCTTGCTTCTTTGGGAGCTGTGGGCTTTCCTCCCGAAGTCATTGCCCAGTTTGCTGGTGTTGCTGCAATCGGAGGATTGGTTGGTTCAATCATTGGAAGACGTGTAACTGCGACAGAGTTGCCTCAGACCGTCGCCCTTCTACATTCGATTGTGGGACTTTCTGCGGTCTTGACCAGCATCGGGAGCGTTCTCCAAGACACCGCACATCTGTCCTCACTTCATATGATTACGGCATACCTTGGAGTTGTCATTGGAGGCATCACATTTACCGGTTCCATTGTTGCGTTCTTGAAACTCGCCGCGAAGATGTCTAGCAGGCCTCTGACACTTCCCGGCAAGCATTTGGTAAACGTATCACTCCTTGGTGCAAATGCTGCGACCATGGCAGGGTTCCTGTCTATGGCACCAGGCGCCCCACTAGTCGCTGCTTCATACCTCGGTGCAAGTACCGTTCTCAGCTTCTTAACGGGTTATACAACCACGGCTGCCATCGGAGGAGCTGATATGCGTGCGTATCGTTCATTTGTATTTTGATGTTGGAAACCTTACGTCCTCTCAGCTGTTGTGATAACCGTTCTCAATGCTTATTCGTGAGTTCTATTTACCCACCTCACCCTTCGGAAAATTCATAAATGTCTACATAGTGGATTTGCACTCGTGGCCGAGGGTTCGATTCTACTCTTTTTCTTCATGAGGCCATCATGCTGATATATACCATAGGCTTCATGCTGGATAACCCGCTCCTGATCTCTGTGGGTTCTTTAATCGGTGTCAGCGGTTCTATCCTTTCGTATATCATGGTCGGTTTCATACCTCTCTGGATCTTAAAAATGGAAATAATTTTTTGCAGTGCATCGCTATGAATCGATCTCTAACGAATGTATTGTTTGGTGGCATCAGTGCCCCAGTATCCACCGAAGCACATAAAATCGAAGGAACGATCACGAAAACAACTGTCGACGACACAGCTGATGCTCTCGCAAATGCTGAAAGTGTCATTTTGGCAAGTCTTTACTTCGATTAATCACTTGCTGTCCACTCATTGTCGCATAGGTCGTTGGTTATGGAATGGCTGTCGCAAAAGCGCAGTATGCCATTTCCGAGATCACGTCCTTACTGCGCTCCAAAGGCATCAACGTTCGAGTAAGCTGGTCTCTGTCGCCTTTTTGTGACCTTGGAGATACAATGAACGTTACAGTTTGCGATTCATCCCGTCGCTGGTCGTATGCCCGGACAATGCAACGTCCTTTTGGCGGAGGCATCAGTCCCCTACGATAGTAAGCGTCATGCCTTTAAGTTAACCATTCCCTAGTGCTCATCTATCATTGTAGTCGTCCTTGAAATGGACGAGATAAATGAAGACTTCAAGGATACAGACGTTACCCTCGTCATCGGAGCAAATGATACCGTAAACCCCATCGCCCTTGAGGCTGGCTCTGCCATTGCCGTAAGCTCTATATTTACTCACTTGAAGTTTCGTTTACCAAAAACTTCATTAGGGCATGCCCGTTCTTCATGCATGGAAGAGCAAACAAGTCATCGTAATGAAGCGAGGCCTCGCAAGTGGTTATGGTTTGTCCAAAAAAAAAAATTGTTTGCCATGTCTGGCCACTAATCCACTTATAGCCGATGTCCCAAATCCTATGTTCTATATGCCAGGAACCAAGATGTTGTTCGGAGACGCAAAGGACACCTGCGAAGGTGATATCTCTTAATCAGCTAGCTCTCGGTGTTGTGATGACTGACTGATAACCAATTTTTAGCTATCAAAGCAAGCTTAGACTCTAAACTAGGCAAATAAACGAGTCAATGCTGACAATGTTGAATATATTGTAATTTGACTGGATGGTTGTATTTTTAAATCACTCTCAGTATATATTGTTTGCCAATATAACAATTGTTTGAGCCTGGACGGAAATCCACCGTTCGGACTCTGGACAATTTCTGCCTTTCTCTGAATCCAATTTTTACTGTATCACAATCGTAATATTCAAGATGAACCTGGTGGAAAAATTGGACATTGCTTTCGAAAGAAATGTGAACATCTTGGGCGAATTTTGATTTTGTAGTCTAGTTGGTATTAATATTATGTTTTGAGCTACAAAGAAAATCCAGGGTAATCCAGGGTATTTAAATGAGATTGTCTGTCCGAAAATGGGTAATAATAAGGGTATGTTGAGGTACTGAAAATACATCACCGAGAGAGAAAACCCCGTGCCTCTGAGTCCGAGATAGTTGGCGTACCAACAAGAGAGGAACTCATCGAGGATAAAGAAGATGCCGAAGATATAGTAGAAAGGTTAAGATACGGTGTCTGGGAGAACTGGGAACGAGGAGAATTGGATTCCCGCTTCTCAGCCCGCATCCAGAGCCATGATTCTTTGTTCATGACCAGACTGATACGACCTGGATGTTGATTGTATAACCATGTCGCAATGAGAACGATGACGGAGCCGAGGACGAAGGTGATGGTCATCTGGAAATTGAAAAGGGCGACGGAGGCTAGGAAAGAAATGACAATGCTGAGACTGGTCGCAAATCCTTTGAGGATATTGTCGGAATATTTGATAACCATTGCTGTGACCAATCCCCCCAAAACCTGAACCCAGACTGTTGCCCATGCCCATGCACCAAAGTTCTCGAACAAAGTGCTGGCCATACTTGTTCCAGCTTGGAAACCATTGGTGTGTTGGGCGAAGATGACAGGTGCAAGAGCAGGGAGAAGGGAAAAAAGAGACAGCTGGACATTGCGGACCCAAAGGTCTGCTTGAGAGTTTTTAAGGACCATCTCAAAGTATACTCCCGCGAGCCCCGAAGTGAAGCAAGCGGCAAATACAGCGAGGAAACCTTTCAAAGGATTCATATTGGTTTCCTGTGCTGCTGCTGAAGCCACCGATCCCGGTTTATCCCCACTCCCCGTCTGGATTTGAACAATTCCAACACCAATAGCAAGAAACAGCAGCGACAGCCATTGACTGGTCGATAACTTTTTGCGTAATAGAAGGACAGAAAACGCGGCCGTGGTCAAGATCTTCATCTGATAGGTGACCTGAAAAGTAGCGGCCTCGAGGTTGGACGCAGCCACGTATTGAAGATTATTTTGGATTACTGTGGAAAACGCGAGGTTAATTTCCTAGGCTGGTGAATCAGGGACGCGACTCACCATATAGAATAGCAGGGATTGAAAGTTTCCAGCAATCTTGACTGAATATCTCTCGGGAGAGTTTTCGGAGACGAACTGCTAACTGTTGGGCGATCGGGCGTTGTGATAGATATGAGGGTTGTGCGGTTTCCAACGATGGCACTGAAGAGTCGATGCGTGAAAAGGCGATAAGAAGGGATATGGTTCCTTTGAGAATTTCGTTCATTAAAACAGCAGTTGCTGCGGAATAAGTTCGTGAAGGGGGCGTGGAGACTCGGGAATAGTGCATTATGATGGTGAGCGCAGAATTCTGGACTGCCAGAGTTACCAGTCTGAATATTGTTGAACGGTTAAGTGAGGTGGCTTAAATACAAGGCATATCTGGGGCTACTGACGAAAGGTATTTGAGGGGAACGCCCCATAACGACGGAGGAGTAGATGGGGTGGTGTTACTGGGTATAGCGAGCTCGACATCAGGGTCGCGGTCATGGTCTTTCGTCTTGAGATTGATGCTGAGTTGTATAGGCGGGGTTGGTTTAGACATTAGATAAATAAGAGGAAGGAAGAAAGAGGAACGAAGCCTGTGCAGTGGTATGTAGTCTATGGCACAGTTTGATTGCGCAGCGCTAAGCCCTTATAATTTTCCCATTTGCCCACAGAAATACTTCCGATCAGGAACGTTCAACCTTTTCTTATCCCCGCCGTGGCGCATTCTGCCAAAGTTTGTCTTGTTTTGCATATACCACCCATAGTTTATTACATAGGACATGGTCATACGTAGATAGTAACCAGTAACCTAGTACATGTGTCGAAGGAGCCAACCGACATCATCTCACAATGCTTTTTCTATCGGGTCCTCCCTCGTAGAACCCATAGAGACTGTATGTTGGACTTCTATAATCAGCGTAAGCGTCAGGATTGTTGTGGGCCAGCGCCATTTGTGCCAGAGATGGCATTAGAGGAGGGGATGGCACACGAGGGGGTCTGTCCATTCTGCGTGCCTCAGTTGCCTCAGGTGTTGGGTTCAGCGCCAGCGCCGACAGAGACATTTGGCTCACTCCGAAACTCATCCCCATAAGTGAGTCATTGATGCCTTTATTTGCTGCCATTCGAGTTTGCACAATCGCTGGAATATCCGGGACAGGTTCTGTTGGCGTCTTCTCGCCCATGATGTTTCTCTTCTTCGGTTTCTTGGCCTCGAAGATACTCACAGAATCATCCGGGTATAGAGTGGGCTGTGGGGATGTGACGCCGTGGTCATAGTCCGCTGGTGATGCTAAACCCAAAGCGTAGGTAAGAGCTTGAGTATCGCGCTGTCTTTTAGAATTGGACCTTTGAAGAGTAAACCTGTCTTTTGAGAAAGAATTCCGCTGAGCTACATTCACTCGGGTTGCCGTCGCTATAGAATAAGATGCGCTGGGTAACGTCGATATGCGAGGGTAAGTCCCGGCAGCAAAGTAGCCAGATCTCACCCTCTCTCGTCCTTCGGAGCTATTCACAACCGGGGCGTCTTGAGTCTGCACGTATTCAACAGGAACAGGGGAATTTTCCTCCGAATCGTATGCCAAACCCACCAAAGAATTTATCGAGTCTCTGCGTGCCTTGGCCTCGAGTTGGCGACTTCGTCTGTTGTTTGTTTTGGATTTTGAACGGTGCAGAACGTCGAGGCCGTCAGCTGTAAAAATCGTGTCCAGTCCCTCCTGCGTATTGCCCATGTCGTGATGCTTAGAGGGTTTGTGGTACGTACTGGAAGCCGTTGATAGCCTTTTCGGCGCAGTCGCCAGAGCAGCATCTTCTATGGAGCTCTTGGTAGAATCACTTCCAGCGGTTCCGGGTTTGGCTGAAGGGGGGCACTGAACTAGGTGGGGATGTTGGCTTGCGTAAGGCAAGTCTGCGGAGTCGGGAGCTGGTCTCGACGAAGGGGTTTGAATGGTTTGGGACTGACTGACTGCCGTGTGAGGATATTGTACCCAGTTCCATGCCGGTCCATTGTAACCTGTTGTCGCGGACATTCGGGCATCCCCGCCAAAGAGGGGAGACTCTGCGGTATCAAAAAAATCTTCATCTGCTTCGATATCCTTGAGAACAGGAAGAGAGGGCACGGGTCTCTGGGGACATCTACGACGGATGCATAATTTCACGATGATGCAAGTTCCAAGAAGGAGGATTCCAGAGCCTACAGAGAGAAAAACGATTACTATGACCGTAATCTGCCGTGTCCTCAGATTTGGACGCTGATTCTCCGCAGTCGGAGTAGTTTGAATAGTGGGAGAAGGTAAGAAATCATTCGTATATTCCAATGTAGTCACGGTAGAGGATCTGACGAGGGACAAGAGAGGAGGAAGGGCAGAGAAAGAAATTTTAGACGGTGTTCGCGTGGCAGGAGGGGGCTGCTTGACCGTAGTAGGCGCCGGAGTAGTATTTGCCTGAGTTCCAGTGGAGATCGCACCAAAAAGAGGGAAGCCAGCTCCAGCAGAATTTGTCGCACTTATACCCATATCCGGAGTGGGGTTTGGAACAGCGGTAATTTCACCAGCAACGCCATAGAAAGAAGTAGTGGTCTTGAGGGGAATAGTCGCCGAGTTGTGAGATTCGCGACTGGTGGGGGCATTTAAGGCGAGGTTTTTGTTGTGAGTAGAGTTGGGGATCTCGACATGCTTGGAGCTGTAATATGTCTTTGTAGGATCAAGCTTTTCGCGCACAAAACGGCGGACGAGGCGGGGTTTTTGAGACCGGGTTAAATAACTCTTTGGGTGATTCAGAGTTGACTGTAGACGGCGAGAGAAGCGTTGGGGGCTTGCAGCACGACGAGTGCGCCGACGCGAGGGCATGATGAATCCAAAAGAACACGGCGAGCTTAAAAACGCAAAAGGCGAGCGACCTGCGCAAGAAAGGAGACTGATCCAATGATGGTACTGGTAAAGCTCGGAATAGCTTGGAATGATGAAGGCAAAGCTTTATCGACGCGACTTGCCACGTGATCGTTCCTTACGTTATTGATGTTGAGTTCTTCGATTCTTGCCAATCAATTTATGACTTTGATGACTCTTCGATTGAACCACCAACATATGCACCTCCTTCAACCACATCTCTGAACCTTGAACAGTGTCTATTCTCCTTACTTTCAACTCAGTTTTGTTACGTTCTTCCCCACCCACTCACCCCAATCTTGCCGTCTCTAAAATAAACAACCCATTTGCAATCCAATCTTCACCTCCCTCTGTCACCCAAAATTCCCTCAATTCAGGTCGACATGGATATCTTCGACGGGAGGTACGGTGTGGTACCCGATAAATTATAGTCTTTGCTGATTTCTTCCAGTGATCCGCATGAAGAGTCGCAAGCTACCCAGCTCCTCCAAGAGCTTCTGGAGAGCAACTCAAGTCCCATGAAAAACCCTGGAGGAAAGCATGGCTCAGCCCTACGAAACCAAACCGTCCATCACACAGAAGTCTCTTCAGACTCCCTTCCATCGTCTCGTACTTCCAACTCTCTGCCCCATTATCATTTTCATGGTTTGGCGTCGACTCAAACACAGTCCCAACAACAAGAAGGGCCAGAGGAGACCAATCAGGGCTCCCAAAAAGAGAATATTGGAACGTCCAAGACAAGTCAAGAGCTTGGGCGCGTAAACCCGCCTGTGGACTCTAGACCCAGCTCCCCCGTCGCGTCATCCTCGAGGGCCATAACCACCAAGACCACCCAAATGGCTCAACGCAGAGACCTCACTCCCGCCAAACCAAAGGTATTTAATATTTATCTACTGTACAAACAAAATTACCTAACAACGACGATCCCCTTTCAGTCACCAACAAGGGCAGGAGCCATTGCCACTAGGAGCAAACCCGTGACGCGACAAAGCCCTTATAAGCCTACTTTACAACCTTCACGCTACAAACCAGTGACCCGCCGTTCCTCTTCTCAAGATTCCTTCGCCCAGGATCCAGAAAACGACGAAGAGTTGTTTATGGCCAAAGCCGAACAATTCACTGTTCCTTTATCTGAACTCAGAAAAGGTGTAACTTCGTCACGCAATCTTGGAGTTATTACTGGTGGCGCGTCATCTATGTTTTCTGAACCAAGTGGCAGAGTTCTGGTCGAGGCTACACCTTCGCAGTCGGACAGTTCACAAAACCAGGAGCCCTCGGAGGCCCATCCACTTTATGTCGAAACACAAATCGTTGAACAGATGGACAGTCGAGGGTCGGATCGGGAGGATGGTTCTGGTGGCTCTGACAGTGAACCTTCTTCAAGCTACCGAAGATTTTTGAAGGGAGAACGCGACCCAGAACCTTTGGAAGCCACCCAACCATCTACACAGCCAGACGACTTCCGCATACCTGCATTCAGCCACGAGCAGTCACCATTCAATTCGGCTAATTCACCATTCAGTCTCAACCCATCCCATGCTGCTGTTGCTTCCACTTCCAATGCTCCCCAGTCGGGGCCCCGTTCCTTGTTAAATCTTGTGAATCCCGATCTCCGATATCGATATAAGGCATTTGAAAAGGTTACATCGCACGCGCAACCTGCTGGACAGACCAATCTTCCTAATCAACAACCGCTGCGTACCTCTACCAGGAACAGAGTTCAGGAGTCGTTTCTTGTGGCCGAGTCTCCATTGAAAAGACCCATTGCCCCACAAAAATCGACTAGACCTCCACCTCCCAATGCTCGTACCACCCTGATCGAACAGTCTTCGGGTTCCTCTCCAACTCCCATGGATATTGTCCCTGACTCGGAACCCTTGCGTGGACAGAGTGACGGACAGAGTGTACCAGCGACCCACAATGATATGACGATGGAACCACCGCCAAATCAAATCATGAAGAGAACTGTCCCAGATTTTGAAGACGAGGAAGAGGATGTCCCCCTTGCCGCAGCTGTTGCGAAAAAGCCCAGAGGGAGGCCTCCGAAGAATCCAGGTAATAAGGGAAAAGGTGTCGCAGGAAATGTAGTAGATGCGATCGCTGTGAGTCTCCTCCAATCTTTTTCTCAGTGCTCAGTATGTAATTCCAAAAAAGGTTGCTCCGGCCGCGATTACAGAGAAGAAAGGACGATCGGGAGCAGGCCATGGTCAAAAGAAAGTCACAGGCGGGTCATGGCAAACAGGAGTTGTACCATCATCTGTACCTGAGCAAGACGAACCTCTCTCCACCGCGAATCGTCCAAATAATGCAATCGATTCCAAAAAGGTTGTCGCCACTCAGAGGAAACCGCCCAATTCGAGACAGAGCTCTAGGTCGACTTCTGCTGCACCTAAACCAAACCTTAATCACCGGAGGGCTGGGCGGGATTCTGTGGCCGATCCTATCCTGGCCAATAAAGCTGAAAATGACGATGGAACCGACCTTGCTGAAGAAGACGAGTACCAGGATAATGCTGAGGACGGCCAAGCTCGGAAACGGAAGCGTGTGGCCCAAACCAAAACCGTCGTCAATACTGGAAAGACTACCAGGCGGGCAACCAAGCGTGCTAAACCTGAGGTAGCCACACCTGGTACTCAGCAATCCATGAGGTTGCGCGGTACTACATCCACGACCGCAATGAATTCCCTTGGATCCCGCGTCTTCGCATTGTGGAAGCAGGATGGACATTACTATCCTGGTATAGTCCATGCCATGGCCCCAAACTCATGTTACACCATTGCTTTTGATGACGGAACGATGGGTGACGTGAACGCCCAACAAATGCGACTTTGTCGATTAAAAGTTGGAGACGATGTTCTTTTCCCAGGTCGTACTCGCCCAACACAAATCATTGCCGTCGATGACGACGATACCAACGGAACTGTTCAAGTCGAGGTTGACAACATTGTCCAGCATATTCCCATTCGAGATCTACGCATTGCAAACAAAACGATCTCATACGATTGGAAGGATCGCATTCTCAGTGCTGACTCTATCATCACGACAGTCAGGCCGGCGAAATCTAAATTGAGTCCTTCTCCGTCCAAATTGTCGGTCGTCAGCGTTCCAGCTGTCCATGGAACCCGCAAGCAAGTCCTAGAAAGGACTGGGCTCATCGTTACTTTAAGTGCGACCAAACGAAGTTGGGAAAAAGAGAAGGAAATCGTGATGAGCTCTGTGAAGAATACTGGTGGATTTGTTATCGATGATCTCACCACCATTTTGCGTATGGAGGGAAGACATTTCAATAATAACAATCGATGGGTTATCAAGAAAGAAGATGTTAAATGGGTTGGGGATGAAGACATCAGGCGGCTATTTCTGGTGGCGGATGATGCTAATCAAAAACCAAAATTTCTTATAGCAATTGCGTTAGGAATTCCTTGTCTATCGACGTCATGGTTAGAAGAATCAGTGAAAGCTGTGAGTGATTTTACCTAGTTTTATTTAAGTTTCTTGACGTTTTCTACAGGGTGAAGAGAAAGATTGGACTGGATACATGCTCCCTCAGGGGTTTTCCACTGTCCTGGGCGCTCGCCCCTCACAGCAAGTTGATGTAGATTGGGGCAATAGTGTGCACCAACTGAGGGATATCCTGTCCAACACCGTCCCTTCTAAACTTTTTGCTAACAAAACCATTCTTTGCGTCGGCCCTGAAATGGTTTCACAACCCAAAGGCAAAAGGGTTCGTTGTATCCATATTATCTGTTCAATTATCATGCTCAATTTAATTATAATCAGAGGGCCACTGCCGAAGACAAAGCACTAGAAGCTACTAATGCCATTCCTCAAATCATCTTGTGTATGGGTGCAAATCGTGTTGAAGCCATCACAGACCCCCGTTATGCCACCTCACCGCTCGAGGACTACGATTACCTCGTCATCCGGGAGCAAAGTTCATACCTTCCCCAATTCTCCGCTTGCGTCACTGTCCATTGGGCTTGGGTGAAAGAATGTTTGATCGCGTCTCGCTACGTGCCGTTGCCAGTTTGGAACGAGGAAGATTCACAAGAAGCATAAGCACCAGTTGCTCGCCAAAACAATCTGTTACTTCGTCCACCATTTTTCTTGACACGTCATCCAAGGCCATTCATCGAACGGCTTTTGACAACTAACCCCTGAACAAATCCTCTTTGTTGTATCTATAAAGCCCCACTGAGCCAATTTCTTTCTGTTCCCATAGGCTATAGCCAGTCTTACTTCGACATATAGTAGTCATATCTATTAAATCTCCAACCTATCTTGTTAATCTTTTATATAGCTTTTCTCTGAGCATCGCATTTCCATAGCTACATGCAGAGCCATATGTAATATAATGAATGTGGCACAGATGTTTTTCTGGACGAATGCATTATTGGTCGAGCTGAGAATGTCTCGATATAACTGGTTGTGGCTCAGTTCGAGTAGTGTTTTTCCTGGGCAAGCTCACGCGTTTATTTTCCCACGGGCGATTTGGTGAATATGGACTTGAACACTTGCAGACATCCTTTACTCTCCTATTGACCAACATCTTGTTTCTGCTCGTACTGTGATACTGTGATGGGTAAGCAGGAAGAGTACGAAGTTGGTAAGTCGGATATAAACCCATTCACGACGCGAATTGAACTCTCGGTACAGAATCTATTCGAGAGGCACGCGTGGAGAAGGCGCCGAGGTCTAAGAAGAACAAACTCGTCTGGGTATGTACCAAACTGCATTTATCTCCCCGCTTGCACTCATATACCATTTAACATCCAGAAATATCTCGTTAGGGTGAGGGGAATACTCGTTATACTCCAGAGGATGATCCATTTTCAACCCTTTCTTCTACCCATCTAGTGGAAGGGCTACAAGGCAGACGACGACACGTACGGTTTAATTCCATCATGTTATACGAATCTTCGAATTTATTGTGTATCATTCAACCAGATGGGAACCCATTGACTCATTTGTCGGGTCTGAGGATCTCGTCAAAGCATTCTGGGAACGAGCTCAAACGAATGGGAGGGATATCAACGATATGTCGTTGTTCAAAGCAGGAGAGACCTTTCATCCAGTTGGACCACCGAGTATGTATCCATTTATCGTGAATCTACCCGAATACCTGTTTACCTCTACTTCAGAGAGGCCGAAGCGCAAATCCATGAACGACGCTTCAGCATCTGACTTGACTCGATCACCTAATATTTCGGCAATGGCAGGAACCTCAAGGACAAGTGAAAAACGTCGCCGTCTGTCTCCAGACCCTTTAGATCTTCCACCGAAGCAGCGAAAGCGTTCACGAAATGATCTTACCCAGCACTCCCAGAATACCCAACCAGCAACCCCTGCCCAAGATCTGGGACGTCTCAGTCTTTCGCATCCCCCAAGGTCGCAAACACGTGGAGAAACGACTTCAAAGACCACACCCGGACATGCTCAGAGGAAAACCAGGGCTGCATCACCAGAGGTCATTCCAGACTCAGATGAAGAAATGAATCTGTCTCCTTCTCTGATCAATTATCTCCGGAGTGAACCTTCGTTCAAAAGCTCAGCTACCACGGAACTTCCAGATCCTATCCAAACAAGCGAATATCCGGCTGTGGACAAACCCTATCAGTCTCCAACTGAAAGTCAATCATGTGAGACTATGCCTGCACACCGAGCCCGAGAGGCAAATCCGCTTGTTAAAAGGATGGACTATACCGGACTCGAGGATGTCTCAGATGCTATCTCCGCTAAAAGACGTGCCTTGGGAAGTCAAAGCGCGGTTCCATCTTCAAGTAAAGCTTCCTCTCCCACCAAGCGAGCGAAACCGGGACCGGGACGATCGTCTTCAGGACTACTCAAACCGCAGAAGAACACAAGTTCTCTTCTGACGTTTGAGAAAGGTTCACTAAAGAGCATTAAAGGAAAATATTCTAACGATCTGGCGATCGATTTCACTGAAAAAAAGAACGATTCGGGTGACGCAGAAAACCCAGGCCCATCACCGCCAGCTGACAGCAATGTCCCAGAACGTCCTTTATCTGGAGAGGAACTGTTGGCCATCGCAGGCCTTGGCTCTAAGAGTACCGAAAATCTTTCCGACTTCGAGGATGAAAAGGGCGATGTAAAAACGGAGCTCAAGTCGAAACCTGAAACCTCAGCTGCTGTAGAAACCAAGGATCAAGACAATCCAGCCTCAAACAACGCAAGGTAGTGTAGATTTTTTCTTTATTTATTCAATATTGAATATCTTCGTCTAGTGTTACTCGGGCAACAAATAACCTATTCCCTCCTAGTGCATCCTCTGAGCCTGCACCTTCTTTCAACGATGCGTGGAAAAGGTCTACAATATTTGGTCCCTTGTAAGTATTGGATGCTCATTATAAGAGCATATATGACCTCACTTCCAAAAAGAACCTTAGGATCAGAAAGCACATCTCAAGCTAATCAGTGAGTGGGCTTCACCAAATTTCATTACGATCCAGGCATGACCTCAATAATTGCTAGGCTTAAAGTAGCCCCACTTTTGCTCAATCTTGATGCCTCTGTCTCGATTCCCATGCATTTATCAGAATTGTCAAATGGTTCCATACAGTTCAGCTCAAAGATGGGTTTGAAAGGAACTCCAGGAAAATTTTACTCCTCAGACTCTGCTATTGTCCTTCTGGGAACAGTCCGTGCCGGAGGTACTTCAGCGTTGGCTACTCTAGATGAACGAGCGACTAGCGAAGAAAAGATCCATTTTGAACATTTCTCCAGACGTCTTCAGGCCGGTGACCTTGTGAGTAAATTATCTGTGCTAGATGGCCTGTGTTCATTTTTTGTTACAGTTTGTCGCTGTTATAGGCATGCAGATCCTCGTATTTTGCTCCACTGGAAACACTCTTTTGTCACAAAGACTGAACGCACCATCTTCCTTGCTCAATGATCCTTCTAGTATCTTGGTCTCTGAGGTCGAGGTCGAAAATTATACTGGTTATGCTGACGCAACTGCGAACGCCGATGACAGAAGGTGGTCCCAAATTATTGCGGCGAAATAACGGTTGAAGATGTCTTGTTTGGACTTTTTCCTTTTCTACATGTAGCTATAACACTAGTTTTGAAGCAACCATGATGCCAATTCCAATTGATAGCTTTTGCGACATAGTAATTTGACTGAGTTTTACTCCGACACGATTCAACATCACTAACAAGATGAGAGTCAGTAACTTAAGAGTGTCACGATCACATGATGAACGCGAGACGCGTTTTGAATAACAAATCATGTCCCGATTTGGAGTGGGATGACTCAGTGTTGTTTGGTCCTAACTGGCACTTGACCTCTACCCTTGATTTCTTGATTTTGCCCTTCTGTTTCTCTTTACTTCCAAGTAATGCTACGTCGTATACCAACAACTCCTGATGGAATTGCTATCAGTAGACAACAAGAAAGTAACCGTCTCAATAAACCTTTCAAAACTCCCTCTCTGTCCACGAAACTCGCCCAACCACTGCGCAAACGGAAGCGTGTTTCGTACAAGGAAACAGAGGGCGACCAATCCGACTCAGAACTAGAGCGCACCAAGAAGAAGCAGAAGAAATCAATGGACAAGGACGGTGTTTATCACAATGAAGCCGATCTGCTCGCAGCCATACCCAAGTACCCAGTGTATTCAGTGAAACCTTTCAGTGAAGTCGGTTCCCGGAGATTTTCTTTGCCAACTATGACAAGCAAAGACGGAAAAGCAGTGCCTCTATTGATGTCTCGCGCATCTCTTGGGGTGCGCCCTCCAGTCAAGATTGTTCCTCGACCACTCCACGACCCGATGGAGGACCATGCAATCGTCCTATACGATCCGACCATCGATGACCGAGAGACAGACGAGGAACGAAAAGAGAGGGAGAAAGAAGAGGCAAAAGAACGGGAGATGAAGTTAGCCCAAGAAAAATCAGCTGGTTTATACAACCCACACAAGAGCCTGAAATCTCTTCTGGGCGAAAGCGGCGACAAGACCAAGATTGAGAAGGTACCCGTCGTAATTGATCCACGATTGGCAAAGGTTCTTCGTCCACACCAAGTTGAAGGTGTTAAGGTATGTTTTTGTTCCTGTTTGTGCATCATATAATAATTGTCCCTAGTTCCTTTATAAATGCGCAACAGGGATGGTCGTGGACAATCAATATGGTTGCATTATGGCTGACGAAATGGGACTCGGGAAAACACTACAATGCATTGCACTTCTCTGGACATTGCTGAAGCAATCTCCACGAGCTGGCAAGCCGACGATCGAAAAGTGTATCATTGCATGTCCTTCCAGCTTGGTCAAAAACTGGGCAAATGAACTAGGTTTGCGTCTTTTTTTTGGTAATATAAAAATCGATATTCATTCTCCTGTTCTTGTAGTCAAATGGCTTGGACCCGATGCAGTGACGCCTCTAGCTGTAGATGGTAAAGGAACCAAGGCAAACCTATTAGAAGCTGTTGCTAGATGGGTTGCCGCTCGTGGAAGAAATGTGACGCAGCCAGGTATTTGTCCATTAATACATCGAGATCGTTGATCGAGGGCTGACTTGTTGGTACTAGTAATGATTGTATCATACGAAACCTTGCGTACATTGACGGCTTACATCGCAAATTGTGAAATTGGGCTGCTTCTGTGTGACGAGGGACATCGGTTAAAAAATTCAGGTCAGTCATTATGGGTCTGTTTCCTTTTCTTTCTAATGGATGAATTCTGACGATGGGGTTAGAATCCCTCACTTTCCAAACATTACATAGCCTCAAGGTCACCCGTCGTGTCATTCTGACAGGCACTCCCATTCAGGTCAATGCTTCCTACTTTTGACACGACGACTCAACTCACAGCAAGTGACAGAACGACCTTTCAGAATATTTCTCTCTCTTGAACTTCGCGAATCCCAACTTCCTTGGCTCAAAGAATGATTTCAGAAAGAATTTCGAAAATGCTATCATTAGGGGGCGAGACTCATTGGCAAGCGACGAGGTCAAAGCTCAGTGCGAAACGAAATTGAAAGAACTAGGTGGTTTGGTCACAAAGTTCATCATTCGCAGAACCAATGACCTTTTATCCAAATATCGTAAGTCAGTTCGTATGTTATGTTTTGCACGATTGTGTGATTTCCCTTCCTTCTAGTGCCCGTGAAATATGAACAAGTGGTTTTCTGTGGTCTTTCCGACTTTCAATTGGCTCTTTACCGCCATTTTATTACCTCGCCCGAAATCAAGGCCCTGCTCCGTGGCCAGGATTCCCAACCTCTGAAGGCGATTAACATTCTCAAGAAACTATGTAATCATCCCGAACTCCTCGATCTTCCCGGTGATCTTAAAGGGAGTGAGCACCTCATTCCAGAAGGATTTAACGGTGCTGGATCCAGTGCTAAAGACCGAGGTCGCAATCAAACAATTCACTCTGAATGGGGTGGAAAGTTCCTTGTTTTAGAAAGGTATTTCTGTAGGCATTGTCACGGACTTTCTAATTTCTAAACGTCACCCAGATTTCTGCATCATTTGCACACCCGAACAGACGATAAAATTGTCTTGATCAGCAACTACACCCAGACATTGGACCTCTTTGAAAAGCTCTGTCGAAGCAAAAAGTATGGATTCTTCCGCCTAGATGGGACGATGACCATCCCCAAGCGGCAGAAACTGGTTGACCAGTTTAACGACCCGAACGGAAAAGAATTTGTTTTTCTCCTCAGTAGCAAAGCAGGTGGCTGCGGGATCAATCTAATAGGCGCGAATCGTCTGATTTTGTTTGACCCTGGTAAGTGGAATTCCAAATGCAAGAAAAGGATTCTTACAGAACTGTGTTAGACTGGAATCCTGCAGCTGACCAACAAGCATTGGCTCGTGTATGGCGTGATGGCCAAAAGAAAGAATGTAGGTCCAAAGAAACAAGACAACCACTTTTCACTTACGTCGAGCATAGGCTTCGTATATCGGTTTATCTCCACTGGAACGATAGAAGAAAAGATATTTCAACGTCAAGCAAATAAACAGGCACTCTCCTCGGCGGTGGTAGATGAAAAAGAAAATACAGAACGTCACTTCTCCATCGATGCCCTTCGTCAACTTTTCCGGTTCAACGAGGATACAATTTGTGATACCCATGATACCTTCAAATGTAAGAGATGTAAAGACGGCAAGCAAATGGTGAAAGCGCCTGCCCTTTTATACGGAGATGCGAGCACGTAAGTCCATGACCACAATCTTTTTTCGAACTTGGGCTAAAACCAGTGTTCAGCTGGAACCATTTCACGAATGCCGAATTGAAAAACAATCACGACGATCTCCTGAGAGCGGAACTTGGGCTGCCAGATGTTTCATTTGTTTTCCAATACATCAGTCATTGATTCACCTCCATTCTAAACATCAGAAGAGTAAGTATTACCATTAAGATATCGAACAGAAACATTGGGAAAAGATATCGATAATGATACAAGGGTCATATAATACAGTTGATAGTATATTCCACTAATGCACAATATCGTCCCAGTCACCCCAAGCACCTCCTACGCACCGAACTTTTATTTTCTCGCCAGCCGTACCAAAATACGATGCATTGAACCAACTTTTGATTTCTTCTTCGCCGAAAGGCCCGAATACTTCATCTGTTTGCCCGACTTCAGGTGTATTCCACTTGTATTCGAATTTGACATCAGCAGACGGTGGCTCCCAGGCAGCGTCTACGATGCCAGAAGAGCGAACACTTCGGACCAATTCCTCGTACGTTTTGGAATAGATATCTGCATCTCCCAAGGACATGATTGTTGACGCCAGATGTGTGATATTCTCGATGTCGGTAGGTTTGTCTACCTGCATAGCATCTTTTTGTTTTAGCCTAGGAAAAGGTGAGGAATGGACTATGTTTGGATCTTCAGTGTACCAACTTTTTTGAAGTCTGATTCTTCTTCGCTGATGAACCAAGGCGTTGCAATGCTTCGAGTACGGTTTCTCCTTTTTTCAAGAGAGGCAGCAATTGCTTTTCCAATGAGCTCTTTCCTCCACTCTCCTCGATCTCTTTCTCTTCCGCTATCATCCGCTCCTTTTGTTTTTTCTCCTGCTCGCGCTTCCTCCGCCTCGCTAACTTGATTTCTTTCTCCTCAAGACCTTCCATCCATCGATCATGGATACCGTGGGGGTCAAAGGTGCGAATGTAACTGCCATCAGCTGTAAACTTTCCTTCTTCCATCTCATCGCGCATATTGAATGAAGAGAGCTCATAGCCCATTCCAGCCTTTTTCCGTCTCTCCACGTCGTCGTCGTTTTCAGGTTCGTCATCATCATCTGAACCGTTTTCGGACCCTGGCTCATCCTCAAACTCCTGTCCCTCTATATCGGCCAGCCGCATATACTTCTCTTCCTTGCTCTTTGTGGGACCTTCCTCCTTGTCCTCGCCTTCAGCAGCGAACATATCATCTATGTCTGCGTCTTCTTCGCCTTTTTTTCGGCTTGGGACGACGCTTTCCCCGTCATCAGTGGAATCAGACTCATATCCTTCGTTCTTGACCTTTCCTTTCCTTGAAGTTTGTTCCAAGGCGGAGTCGACTTGTTCAGCGAAATTAGTAGGATCTTCTGAGGGTTCCACAAAGCGGATCTTTTTTATTTTGCGGGTTGCTGAGGATGATGGCTCAGCATTCTGGGTTGCAGTGCGTTTCATGAGGAAGAATAAATTGTCTACGTATATTCTTTGTTAGTGGTTGTCTCTCCACAGAATAAGATAAATCTGTATTCACCTTTGAGCTCAAGATATATCACCGTTGAGCTCAAATAGCAGTACTAGTGGATATACTGAGGGGACAGGGGAAAGGATAACAGCTTCGGCAAGTGCCGGACCGAGTATGATAACATGTTAAATTGGATTGGGCTGTCTCTCAAGCTCTGTCCCACTCACTCACTGCGCATCTCAATGCTCGACAATATATCGCTCAGCGATATACTGGGCTATACATCCATAGCATGTTGGCTTGGTGCTCAGTTTCCGTAAGATCTGTTCTCTCTGCATTTCTGCTCTATGCTAACAGTTCAAACCTCAGCCAGGTCGTTGAAAACGTCCAAAGGCAGTCGTGTGAAGGCCTGGCCCTTCCTTTTCTTGCCAACTGGTTGCTCGGTATGGCTTTCATAATCTTTTGGCAGACTTGTCTCATCGAATTATTAAGGCGACATTTCTAACCTTGTCGGCTGCATACTGACACACCAGTTGCCCTTCCAGGTATTTCACAAAATTTGGGTCATTCCGGCTTTTCACCAGACTAACTAAGGTAACTAGAAATGGCTAGCTACGTACTTTGTATGCGTAGACTTGGCCCTGGTGGTGCAGTATATGTACTATTATCAGCCATCCAAAGGGCCACTGTCGCCCTACAGTCACATTCGCTCAGCAACATCACCCGCCGCAATCCGTCGAATGTCAATAGACAGAGGTGCCTCACGGTACCGCGCTTTGTCTGTCGCAGCCTCCAACGTCGCTGCAGCCGCCGCATTGGCAGCACAACAGGAGGAGCAACCTGACTCACGCAGACGTTATGCACATAACTCAAATCGGAGACGTACAAATGAGGGTTCTACACCCCGTGCGCAAGGGTTGGACGATGCCGAAGAATACTATGAAGAAGATGTTCCCTCAGCGATGTTCAGCAGCTTTCATTCAGAAGGTGGAAGGGATTATAGGTCAAAACGAGTGTCGTGGAGTATCGAACGGCATGTTGGGAGGGCATCGAGCATGGGACGAAACGATAGACCTGCCACACCTACTGTTTTGGAAATTATTGGCGACAATATACCCGATCAAACCTCCGACGAACGTGAACCTCAAGCATCACATCGCGATCGTGACCACACATTAATGGAATCAAGTGAATCCTTAACACAAAGCGCAAATAGTCGCAGCAATCGCGCATCTCGCAAGGGCTCGACCATGGTGTTTCTTGGTGTTTGGGCCCTTTTTGGAATTGGAGCCATTGCGAATGGTCGAAGAGGCTTTCCTTCCCAGAAACTGACGAGCATTGGCCACGTAATGTCAAATTACGATTCATTCTCTAGAAGTTTGGTAACCCCTCCCTTACCCGATGAAGCCTTACACGCCCGACACGATACGGATGACGATGATTTCGTCCGTCTTGATTTCTCGAATTTCAATTTAAACCCAGAAGATACCCCTCATGAAGATCCTTCATCCCAGCAAATACTTGGCCGGGTCTTTGCTTGGTTGTGTACTACGTTATATCTCACATCAAGACTACCGCAAATTTGGAAGAATGTAAGTTTTGGTTAGCATATTTCTTTGAACATGGGCTCAACGTAATTCAAGTTTACCAGAAAATCAGTCGAGGTTGGTTCTCTCATTCGAGTGCTGAATCGATGTGTCTGATAGGAGGTAGGGCCTTTCTATGTACTTGTTCGTATTTGCATTTTTGGGGAATGTGTTTTATGTGGCGTCTATCATCGCATCCCCGAGACGTTCTGCTCCTCCCCCCGAGTCCACGCAGTATATCAAAGAAAGCATACCGTGAGTCATTGTTTGAGATCTGTTTACCCTACTTATACTCTCTTGGAATCTAGCTACCTTCTCGGTAGTGCAGGTACTCTCATGTTTGATATCACAATTGTAGGACAATCATTTTGCTATCGACCTCGACATCGAAGACACAACCCTATAACGCATGGTCGAATATTTGACGAGGAGGCGACTGGCCTTCTATCATCAGACACACTTTCTGAACACCCTCCTGGAGACTCCGCATTTGCCAATAGAGGACGTAGCTCTCGTTCTCATAGTGCCAATCAATAGCATGCCTTAGATAGAGTCCTGACCTTATGTAGATTACCCCTGGAAATCAGGCAATACAAATTAAGTATTTTGCCATGCTTCGGTGACTCCGACTCCAATGTCCATGTTGTAGAGGTGAAGCGTTTACACGTGATGCTCTGGACTTGATCCGCCACTCAGTGTCAGTAATTCAAAGTCACTCTCGCCAGCTTATCTGACCATGGACTAGCCGCCTATCGATCCATCTTCACTGCTACGTGTTGTACAATTGACCACAGACCATCCCCGGACACAATGTCTAGTTCAATCTCCTTGGCGAACCCTACACCATACCAATTGGTCTGTTTCTATGGATTCTCCACAAAGAGTCAAAAGAAGACGCTGACTGTTCAAACAGCGAACATTGGTTTTGGATTACTTGTGTCATAGTTGCTATACGAAGACAGCCAGGGCTTTTAACAGAGAAAGCACAGTGAGGCACCTCGACCCCGACGGAGACGAGATCATAACCGAACCTGAGGATTTCAGTACCAGTACAGGCTCAGGAGAAAGGTTCAAATCGCTGATAAAACAGGTCGAGCTTCGAAAAGGTATGAATAACATTTATTTATTTAAATTATATCGCTGATGATTCTTAGAAATACGGACACAGATTCTACGCGGTAATGTGGACGAAGCGATAAACCTCCTCAACACGCATTTTCCAGCGGTTCTTTCTGAAAACATGGCCGCCCCTGTTGCAAACAACAACGACCCTCGCCCAGCGACAGATAATCTGGAGTACGTTTCTTCAACATCGACTGAACCTGCACACCTGCTCTTGAATTTGCGCATACTTGCTTTCAGCGAGGCATGTCGCACTATTCCCTTGGAATACCCACCCAGGACGGATGCTATGGATACCTCTGAGACACTTATAACCAATTCAGCAGAACTACAGGACGGTGAAGATCAACAGCAGATGGAACTCCTTATCCGAGCTCAGAAGCTGTATGCTTTCTCAAATACGTTACCAAACCCTGCAGATCGTGCCACATATCTCAAAGAACTGGAGAACGTAGGCGGGCTGCTTGCATACAAAGTCCCAGAGAAAAGTTCCATGGCAAAGTACCTGACTCTTGAACGACGGGAGGCCGTCGCAGATCAGATCAATCGTGCTATTCTCAGTAAGTCCTCTAGCCCTCTGTCTGTAGGATTATCTTCCTGATGGCTTCATTGAACAGAGAGCACGGGAAATCGTTTGATCTCATCTGTGGAATTAGCAACACGATATACTCACCTGTTGTGGCAAGCTGCCCATCAATATGAAGTGAAACCACGACCAGGGACAGTATTGCCGCCTAAAGGTAGTAAAAGTGGTAGTGAGAGCGACAATGATGTGCGTTTTGTCTGCCTGCTCTACATCATGTTGCATCCATTCATTTAACTATGTTCAATTTTTAGATCGCACCAATGTTTGACCTGCACCAATTCATCGAGATAAAACCGTGATCTTGAACCTGTTATAATATTCTCCCAGGCGATCTGGTGATCTTAGTCCTGTTGTGACTATGTAATTGCTCGAGAACGAATGAACCATTGTACCTTGACAGGGAAAAGTCTTGTTATACGAGTAAATCTATTGAATTATCTTTACATCATCCCATCTTCCACGATTGATTTGTTCCAGTAACTCGATGGATACAAAGCAACCACGCAGGCCAAGTACCCTTAGTCGACTCCAACGCGACCATTCAATCTTGTCGAGGGCATATGTTGTCCCCCCTACGGCTTCATTGAGCCAAAAATTGTATGACAAGTCCAAAACAGAGAGTAAAGGACATAATTTTGGCAGCCTGTATAGAGGTATCGAATTTGGAAGATTGATGAGAGCCAGGAGAGTTAACGTTGGAGGGAACAACAACAACGTTGAGGTAGGAAGCCGGGTCGATACCAGAATGATGGAACGAAGTGGGTTATCGAGACCATCCTCTATTTCCCAGTCTTGCCGGGACGCAGATAGCGTGTTGTCATCCTGAGGTTCTCGAATGAAATGATTTTCCCGAAGATTAGCGTCTGGCCCCATTACAATAATCTCACCGTCGGCGTGTCCATGGACGTTGAAAAGGGCATAGAGTTTCCATCCAGGCAAGGGAGAATGGACAGCGCAGTGGCGGATTACCTGTCGTCGAAGATGGGGAGGGATGAATGGAATAACGTCCTCCTGCAGTTCCTTGCTGCTTTTGCATTCGGACAGAATTAACTGCATGCAAAGGAAAGCCAAAGAGGGCACCCCAGGAGATTCCAAAAAATTGTCGAGATGCGAAGCAACGATGCTCAGTGCCTTCGTTCGCCACGCAGATGTTTCGTGGACGTCTTTCTCGGGTATAGGCATCCAGCTTTTGGGAGGAGCGGGGCCAGAGTAGAGGGGCGTCCGTGAAGATTCGATCAAACGTCTTGATTCACTTGTGGTGTTATTATCGTGGTCAAATAAAGCAGTTAACCCGACTGGCAATGTTGGGGAGTTGTAGCTTCGCATACCAGAGAGGTGTGTACGCGAGTTGTTCACATTCTGTGAATGTCGGAATTGTTCTCCGCTAGTAACATATGAGAGTAAGTAAAATCAGAATCTAATTCATTGACCATCGACTCGAAAGGGCCAAATAATAGCGTACCGTAATGTATGAAGAAGGTCGTTCACTTCACGATTTGGATGCATGGTGGTTGGTTTGGTACTTAAATAAATAGAAAGAAGGTAAAACTGTGAGGTTCAAGATCTTTTAGAAGTAGGCAATTCCGATGAGTGACCAAGTCACGGTAACCTCGGAAAGAATGACAGCCAACACCAGGACAAGATAATTCGATTATATTAGGTAGACAACCCCTTCTATACATATCCCCTTCAAATTACTCCAAGGGAAGGAACGGGCTTCTACGATAGGAGGGGGCATCAATAATGGTTGGTAAAGACTCGGCGAGTTCTTGCGTTCCTGCTGGGAACGGCAAATCATCGACACCTTTGGGCAAAACCTTCTCGTAAAGGCCTTTTGCTTGGTTATGACTACTCAGAGAGACCATCTTTTTCTTTGCATCACGAACAAGGACGTGCGCGTCGTCTACGCCAGGTACTGTTCCTTTGACGAAGATGAGGTTGAGAGCGGTATCAACACGGACTACTGGTAGGTTTTGAGTGGTGATGCGCTTGTTTCCCATTCGACCCGCCATTTTCTTTCCGGGAAAAACTCTTCCAGGATCCTAGAAAATTTCTGTCATTTTCTGTGCTAGTTCTAAGAACTAACCCATTCACCTGGTGCTGTCCAGTGGATCCCGACGACCGATGGGATATAGACACACCGTGACTGGCCGCCAGACCATGGAATCCCCAGCGCTTCATTCCACCCTGGAAACCCTTGCCTATACTATATCAAATATTCAATATATCCACAACCAAATCACGCCTGCATGATGCTGCTTACGAATTGGCGACGACATCCACAAATTGTCCTGGAACAAAGTGGATGGCAGACAGTGTAGTCCCTTCAGATACGTATAGAATAAGAATATCATCCGGTGTGGATCACGCACAAACTTACCAACGGGAACGAGGGCGTCAGGAGTTACAGGGAATTCCTTGACTATCCGTTTCGGTGGAACCATGGCCTTTCGGAAGTGACCCAGCATTTGGACAGTTGTGGTTTTACGACTACGGTCGGACGCAGCCACTTGGACGGCATGATATACACTGTGATCCCTCCGCACTGTTTTGACATTGGCCGTAACCTGACAGTTCTCTAACTGTTTTACCAGGTGCATTAGGTATTGTGTAGGAGGTTCGGAACAGATATTTGCGTACTTGCAAAACAGTCACTGGAATTCGAACACCTTGGTCATTCCATATAGCAGTCATCCCACGTTTACGCGCTATTAATCCAGTCCGGATTGAATTTGGAGTCCATTTCCTTGGTTCTGCTGTGTTTGATGGTGTCGTTGTTTTATTGGTGGAGGTTGGCTGTGCGACTTCAGAGGGAGCACCAAACGAGGTAGAAGCGTGTATTTGCCTCTGGAAAGCCACTCGGCGCTTGCATATCGTGCGGAACCCAAGCATGAGGGACAAGCGTTGTCCGCGTCCGACTTGTTTTTGTTGACGTCGATCGTCAGAGAAAGAAATGAAGACTTGGATGTCACCCGTCGGAGTTCGAATTTCAAAATACTTGTGCAGTGGTACTTGTTCGCCCGGAGAGAAAACAGCTCAACCTTGGGTCAACCTTTGAACCATCTTTTCATACATACTCCACTGCTTCAATGGAATGGCTTTCTGGCCGAGCGATGAGAGGATCAAAAGGCCCGTCACGGCAACACGCAAACAACAGAAAGTCTTGGAAAAGGATCACCATCGCAATTACCCCAACATAGAGCCAGGTCTAATCGGAGCAGCAACGCTGGTAGAGGACAATCACAATACTTTCAAGTGGGATTTTTTCACTACGCCTTCGAACGGTGATGAAGGTACGGACCCTTGTGGCCAGAAAATTTCTTCTTTTTTATATACTAACATTATTTTGGGGGTATGTAGGCCAATCTTCCAGACGCTTGAAATTTGGGAAACAGTCCAACCTTTTTCCTGCCACCAAAACGATTACATCACATAGTTCTTCCCGAAGTATCCAACAACGTGCTGAACAAGGGGTATGTTCATAGCTCCATGTCCTTGTTATATCTCACCCCTCATGACGATCAGGCGAACTTTCTTCGAACCTATCTTCCTGATGTAGAGATTGCATCAGACCTTATTCGTGAACAATTAGTTTCAGAGGCGACGCTGCGCCAAAATCTAGACCTCTTTGATCCATATGCAGGGAAAACGGTCGAACTGTTTCAGCCTCCTGGTGCATCCAACTCCGAATTCCTCATTTTTCCATCAGGCGAAACTGGCAGTAATCTAAGTAGGCCTAATTTACTGATGATTGAAGCCATATTGATAGTTCCAGGCTTTTCTTCGGTCAAGTATATGCCCAATTCAAAGATAAGATTCAAACCTTCCGCAACACCTCTCCACACATTCTCTACACCGATCCAGCAAATAGAAACGTCCGCATTTCCGACTGGTGTGCAGTACTCTCTGTTACACAGAATTATTGTTTATCTTTACAATTTGCCAGATACCAATGTCGTCATACGCACCTACAGTACCACACAAATCTTCAATGTAACACGAGAGTCGATCGTAACACCCACAGGCACGATGGCACCCCTTGTTACCATATCTCGAGAAGATACAAAGGGTGAAGAAATTGTTGACGTGAAACATCTTTTCTCCACCAAAGAAATTCTAGTAGTAGGTGACGATGGGACAACTTTCAGATGCACAGTGGAGAATGGGAGTAAATCTCTGTTTGTCGCCTCACTCTCTTTCGACCATGATGCATGATTGACCCAGACTAGGATTCCCGTCCACACGAACTATGCAAACTCCAACGACGAAAACCTTTGGCGTCTTTCTCTAGGTTCTGACCCTTTCACAGGCTTTGTCGTATCGGATAAGAGAGTCCAGCAATTTGATATACGGGTATTGTGTTCATTTGCTTTGAGCTTTGCGCTCTATTTCTAAACAATTATCTAGACAAAGTCGATCGACCATTTCTACTCGATTCCCAGTGGTAGACAGAAACTAACTGCAGTGGAAGATTACGTCGATTCTACCATCCTTCCACTTTGTTCGACCCACCAAATTATCTGGATGGATGTTAGATTCCCCAGAAAACCATTGCTGGCTTATAGTCATGGAAGACAGTATGATCGAAACCTATCCACACAGACCCCTGATCCTCATTCTCGTCATCGTGAGTAGTTCCTTCTTCTTTTGTGGACGTGTCTCAAGTGAATCAGCCTTGACATTCCTGACCTCTCGCAGTAACGGAATGGTATCGGTATATGACGTCTCTCGAACTGTTGAAGGGCTCGTTCATCTTGATGCTTTGCCATACGTCATATCGGGAAATGTGGATATATACCAAAGGAATATTGACCAACGCTTTATCTGTCGTGATAGTCACATGGCTCTTGTCCGTCATTCTGAAGACCAAGGTTTACAAATTCTGGAACTTCTACCATCAAACTCCGTGACGGACGACACTCATTCAATCAAACTTTCACAAGACATGCAAGAGCTTTTGGAAAGGAAAACAAATCCTGGAGCAAACCTTGGTCCAGCTGCTCTCCAAGAATATGCACAAGTTGACCTCCACCTCACCTATGACAGTATGTTCTTTGCAACTTGCTCTTCCCTCTCACCGATAATAATTTGGACACATAGCCCTATTCAGACAACACTTCGAAGAGTTAAAAATCAATGAAGAAGAGGAAACAGAGTTGCTGTATCAATTAGTCGAAGATTTTCCATCCTATATCCAGAATAAAGATCAACCGACTGACTACCTTCTTACTACGTGAGTACCATCCTTTCAACGTATCTTTCTAGTCCATGTCCGACTCATGAAGTCCAGATCTGATATTTTGTTCGGTGCCTGTGATGAACATAAACAGAGTAGCCGAGCCGAATTTTTGAGTGAGAGCATCATCCACTCCCGACGTGGCTATAGGGCTCTTAAACAGGGACGTATATCGGCACAGTCGGTCAGGTCTTCGTGGCATCGGTCAATTCTGCCATCTCTCTCAAGGCTCGATCCCGAATTTCCCCAGGACCCGACGCAGGCAGCGGTTTATCTTGCAAAGTTCAATCTTCCAAACAGCGCGAAAATGTCGAGCAAGGCACGGGAATACGAACAAGATGCTTGTAACATGCTTGCCATGGATTTGGCATTATCGACGGATGTATATTCAGATCTCCCAGTTTTCAGAAAAACCGGCGTCGACAAAATTCTGGAATCTATGACCCAGGCCTTGTCCATAGGAGATGAACCCCCGCCTGTTCAATTCCGGTTTCTTAAACCTGTGCACAGGGCCTCTAGATTTGAGCAAGAAGACGGTCAAAATGTCCCGCAAATGCCCCTAGGTGTTCGACTTCTGCTGAAAGATTGGGACATGGGCAACCCGGACGAATATGCTTATTATGACCCCTACAGCTCAGGCCCCCTTGAACCCCTCAAAAAGTGGGGACCACCCGAGTTGCAAATTCATCATCACGACCCTGCTATAAAGCTTCAACGGCCTCCCAAAATCTTGGCTTCTAATGTTGCTGTTCTGACAGAAACATCGCGCAAAACTGATCAGAAGGTTCAATCGCAAGATCGTTTTTCTATATTGCCAGGGTCACAGAGGGCAACTTTGAAGCCAGACATTTTCTCTTCGCAGGACGCGGGCCCGAGCACCCAAATAATGCCTGGCCCGCATGGTGGTCGGCCCAGTACGAAGAAAAAGGCCACGAAAAAGAGATTAGGAGGATTCTGAAGATTAGCACAATGTCTTGTAGATTACTTATACCGTAAGATTCCGGGTCAAGTGATATTCACGTGACATACACTTTCCTCGTGCCCCCCTCCCAATCGCAATTGCAAGTCCGAACTTCGAAGTCCCGAGTTCTTCTCCTTGACCAAATCCTTAAAGTCTGCAACAATACCAGACGGTCGTGCAAGAGCACGAAGCTGGACTTTGGGCCAGCCAGTAAATCTGCTCTATGGATGGAAAAAGGTTCAGTCAACTTTGGTTCCCCTCTGTGAAGCTCCAGTATGTAATGATATTTTAGGACACCTAATCCTGTGTATAACCCAGATGGCTTCAACAACTTCTTGCGACGTATGTGGCTCTTTCTTGTATGTTCCGAGTGGTCTACATCTTATTCCTACCCTTCAGGTAACAAGGCAGTCGTATGCGCGCTCTCAGCAAGCTATGTCTCGACTTTTGCCGGATATCCCGTGAGTGCTCTCGAGACTCGACCTTTTGTCTTGTGCCGGGATACAGCCTTGTCGTATTACAGCTGGATTCCATCAAATCAAGACTGCAGACAACAAAGACGAAGATAACGATTCCCAAGCTTGCCGCACTGGTATATCATGAAGAAGGAATTATGGGATTTTATAGGGGATTGTGGATCCCGTTGATGACCATATCTTTTGTCCGTATGTATCCACCATGACTTTTCATCTCCAGCTCCTGCAGACTTTTAATATCCAACCATAAGGTGCTGCGAGCTTCACCATATATTCACGCACCAAAGAAAATTTCATCAACAACAACATCCTCTGTCGCGACAGTATTATCGATGTTTCGCTAACAGGTGGAATCAGTGGTGCCATGTCTGGGGCTCTTATATCCTTTTGCAGTGCTCGTATGTCTTCATTCTACCTTTCAAGGGTCATCCCAGGGCTTCAGTGCTTATGATCATATTACATTAGCCTTCGAACTGGTCAAAGTTCGTTCAAGACTACATTTCCTTGACATCCAATTTACAATTTAATCATCACAGGTGCGCAGGCAGCTTGAATATACAATCGCTGCAAGCAAGGGAATTACAATGACCAAGCCTCCTGGAACTATTGATGCTGTTAAAGAAATCTACCGAAGCAATGGTTTTGCGGGTCTTTATACTGGTTTTCGATTGCATTTCGGTACGTAATCTGATGTTTTGTATATTATTGTTCTCTCTATAATGGCTAGCTTGGTTGCGTAGTTCGTGACACTGCTGGAACGGCATTATATTTTCTAGAGTATGATGGAATGCGGCATCTACTTGGGAGGCAGAGATCAGGTGAACAGGGAGCGACACCATCATGGCTGCCTATACCTGCCTCATTAGTCCCTTTTTTCTGTGGGTCATTATCTGGGGTGCGTTTTTCGACCATTCCATTCTCGGAATTTATAACTTACAATCCGCTAGGTGACTTCCTGGGCATTGATCTATCCACTTGACGTGTAAGGCTCATCATAACCATGTCTTGCCATTTATTGACCATCCAATGAATTTCAATCAGAGTAAAAACCAAGGTTCAGCAGCGTGCTTTAGCTGGGGAACGGTATCGCGGACCTTGGGAAACCTTGTATCGTCTTGTCCGCGGTGAGCTCTTATTCACGATAAATGACTTGTATAATCCTGATAATTACCAGGGCCTGATCCCAGCTCACCGAAACCAATACTTGCCGGCGTCGCCCGAATATACCGAGGCCTTGGAGTGAGTGCTCTTAGGAGCATAACAACACATGGTCTTCTCTGGACTCTATTCGACATGACCGCACAATACATTGACAAACTACCACCTTCAGGAGTGGAAAATAATTATTAATCTGTGTTATCTATGTATCTGAACCCTCACCCATCATAACCTGTGATTCATTCTTTCGTCCTAACATAGAGAAAATTATAGTTACCAATATGTACCATAAATTTTTTCCAAGCACACGCAATACAAATCTTGAATTGTAATCTAATTGATCAATTAAAGAAGGGAGCTGAATTTTGAGGGAATGCCGGCATCGTCGAACCAAGCACATTGTGATTATTTCAAGCGGAAATCCAATCTACTAGAGTACATGGACTATTATTTTAATCATCGAGCTTGGACGTAGTCGTCTATTTTCAGCAGAAGGCAAACAGTTTCTGTGGCAAGTTCGATCGCGCTGGTTGTCACTAACAGAGGCTGAACGACGTCTTCTTCTAGAATATTTGAGATCAAACCCTGAAAGTGTTTACGGAGGTTAACAATCTAAAATGCGATGTTCAATCAATCTGGGAGGCTTGCCTTGCGAACATTGATCCCTGCATTCCTTTCACCCAAAGCATGACGGTTACGCAACTCCGTCACGATGGCGATGGGGTTCAAACCAGCATTCTCAGCGAGGGTGGTAGGAATGACTTCGAGTGCGTCAGCGTAAGCTTGGAAACAGTAAGCCTCCATGCCCTTCAGTGACTGCGCATACTGAGAAAGGAGGCGAGAAACATGTATTTCTGGTGCACCACCTCCACCGATAAGGGCCCTAAAGATGGCATTCAGATTGTTTCATTGGAAAGCTGATGATTCTGATCGAACCTTTTCTTCACCAAGCATCTCACCACACACAACGCGTCGTGTAAACTACGTTCGCATTCATCGACGACAAGGTGGTTGCTTCCTGTGGCCAACACGCTGACTGTTCGTCCACGGTTCTTAATGCCAGTGATGCGAACGACCTTGACGCCAGATTCTCCGGATTCCTCTACAAGATCTGCATACCCCAACTTGTCCTCTGTGAAGGCTTCAATGTCTGATATAGGCTTGCAACCCAGACTTTTCGAAAGGAACTCGATTTCATCACGTTCCACGTCTTTAACGACGAGGATGTTCAACCGTTTGAGGTAGTTGAGTGAGAGATCGTCGACGGCATCTCGAAGGATGGACTTTTGGATCAAGAGAACGTTACAGTTGGCCTTTTTGATCTTCTTGCATAGGTTGAGAATGTATTGACGGCCCTCCTTCAATACCTTGTCCATCAGACGATAGTCGTTGATGACAACAGTGTTGTCCATCTGTATTAACCATAGTGAACAAATGTCAAATGAATCAATTAGTAAATGGGACGTACATCAGGCTTTGGTGCACTCAATTGGAATTGAATGATGGCAATTTTTGCCTTTTCCATGCGCGTTGGCCCTCCAGCAGCCACCACGACGTTTTGGTTGAGAACTACGCCTTCCACAAGTTCAGTGTCTTCGATTGTACCTCCAATTTTCTTGACGACACGGATATCTCTAAGATCAACATTCGAAGAAGTAGGAGTCACAAGTCGTGAAACAGCAGCAACGGCGATTGGAGCCAAGGTTGATGAATATTGTGAAACAATCTATGCAGATATATCAGACAATGTGGATGGTTGGGCAATCATGATGACATACCTTCGAGTTCAAAGAGGTGGTGGCTGCACGAAGAAGGCTGGATTTGTCGCTGAGATCGACTGGTGTTGACATCTCGGTCAGATACTCAACAGCCTTGATGGATGCTTTGAAAAAAGATTCGGCGACTATGGTGGGGTGAATGCCCTTTTCCAACATCTTCTCGGCGGCACCTAAAAGACTTCCAGCAAGAACCACGACAGACGTTGTCCCGTCTCCTGCTTCAATGTCTTGCGCAGCAGAAAGGTCGACCAACTACATTAAGGAGGGGTTGGTCAACACAACACAACCAACAACAAATGGAAATACGGATCACCATTTTTGCAGCAGGATGAAGCGCCTGGACACTTTTCAGAATAGTGGCTCCATCATTCGTGACAAGTACCTCTCCCTTGGATGTCTGGATCTAGTGATATAGGTTGGAATGAATATCGTCGAAGGTGCCTCAATAAATGAATAGATTCGGTACCATCTTATCCATTCCTCTAGGCCCCAACGATGTGCGAACGGCATCACTGATAGCTGTAGGAACATATGAGACAACATCGTTGACCGATGATGAGGAGATTATATACCCTTTGCAGCAACCATGTTCGAGAGTCGCAACTCCATAGGCTTGCCCTGTTGTTAAAACGCGTTAGACACGGATCGTAGGATGGATAAGGCACGGACTTTGTCCTTGAAGGAAGCATTGGCTCCTGATAGCACTTTAGTGACTCCTTGCTGGCTCTGAGTAGGTTGGGCTGAAGCCATGGCGAAGAAAGATATGAGAAATGGTCGAAACCTCAGAAACGCGTCCTTCAAAATGGAAATCCCGTGACGCGTGACTGATATGCGATCATATCTCCCCAATCGGGCAGCCGTTAATTGACTCAAGTTAACGGTCTACAGCAAACCACATCCTTCTCTCCCTTTTCTTTACCATGAATTTCGTGAGCTCTCAGCAGTCTATATTCATTATATTCCCATGCGCTCACCACCTCTGCCCACAGTTTGGTAATCCAAATGGCCCCGCTGGAATTCTCAACCAAATGGTTGGGTATGTCGACGCGTCAGAGCGTTTTCACCATCTGACCATTGTAAATGTAGGGGTTACCCACCAGGATACGGTCCTCAGAGACGGGCGAATCCAAGATCCTACGACGAGTATCTCAAGGCTTACAGCATGGCAATGCTTCCAGGAAGAGAGAGAGAGAATGTTTCTTACGGCGGAAAGAGTACGCGTCATCCACCCAACATCCTATTTATCTGACTTCCACTTGACAGTAATTATGCCACAGTCGTCTTTGGCAAATCTTACAAATTTGGATCTTGAGTCACCTTGGATGTTCCAGTTGCGCAACCCAGCCAATCCTGCAGCTTCCACACACGCGGGTGTTCTCGAATTTATCGCTGAGGAAGGCGTTGTGCATCTGCCTTACTGGATGATGAAGACTCTCCGCCTCAATGAAGGCGACCCTATCCGTATTACAGGTGCAGAACTCCCCAAGGGAAAACTCGTGAAGTTACAAGCGCAATCTGTTCATTTCCTTGAGATTTCTGATCCTAAGGCGGTGTAAGGACTCATCCTCTTTGCGTTGTCATTGTCGACTCATGAGGGTATAGTTTGGAACAGGCCTTGCGGAACTTTTCTGCCCTCACGCAGGGTGATATCATTGAAATATCCTACAACTCTATCGTGTTCGGCCTTCTCGTGATGGAAACCAAGCCTGGTGGTGAAGGGATCAGTGTTCTAGACACGGATCTTGAAGTCGATTTCGCTGCACCAGTTGGATATGTAGAGCCTGAACGGCCTAAAGCAGCACCACCAACAACAATGGCGTCCAAGTTGAAGATTGACCTCGATTCTCAATCACCTGGTTCTTCACGGCCAGGCTCTTCCCTGAGTGGTGGGTTTGCTGGAACTAGCACTGGTGCAACAACTGTCAGTAAAGATGGAGATCAATGGGAAAGCTTCAAGGGTAAAGGAGAAACTCTTGGAGGAAGGAAGACCAAAGGGAAAGGTATCAGCCATCGCAAAGCGGAGCAGGTTCCAGAAGGCAGCAAAATCATCAGAACTAAGTAAAGTGATGTTACTGTGTTCGGTATCCAATAAGCTGATCATTTTCTCAGTGATCATCGCATCGTTTCCAATAGCACGCTCGAAACAGATGTCAAGGTTCCAGCTGCGCTCAATCTTCCGTTTGGCCAACTGTTCTTCGGGTTTAACGTACAAGCATACACACCTCCAGAACCAGTCCCTGGTTCCCCCGAAACTGTTCAAAAGGTAAATAAGCTTTCAGTCATGAAGGCCTTACAAAATTCTGATATTCTTTGTAGTCACCACCTTCATTTGCGGGTTCAGGAAATACCCTGAGTGGCAGATCGAATTCTAGGCCACATACTACGGGCGACAGCAAAGGAAAAGCGAAAGCTGATGAATCTAAAGCAGCAGCCTCCAATCATAATTGGGGTTCTTCTGGTCAAGCCCTGGGCAGTAGATCTTTGCCTGCAGCAGGTGCAGTGGGTGCTGGTGGTGCCAGGGTTCCCCAGCCTCCGCAAAGACAACCTAAAAAGAAAGAACGCAGCCCAACTCCTGAAGACTGGGGTGTGGATGACGATGACGTTATTATGATTGACAGTGACTAGTTTCTGCCAATGTACCCCGTGGAATTCTTTTTTGTATATTGCTATTCTCTCTCTGTTTGAATCTCAGGGCATGTATTGTATATTGTTTCTTGACTAGACAAAGCCAATAAAAATCAAAGCATGACAACCCCCACTCCATTTCCAGGTTCAACACCGCCCTCGCTATTCATCCCTGCGAGTGGTGCAGTACGCCAATTATAGAGGTAGAAATTCAGGAAACCGTCCCCTAGCCCAAACTGTAATCCCGAAGTCAGTCCTTGGGTCGAGTTGTTTAAATATCTGCGAGGAAAACACAAACCTTGAGCTCCTGAAGAATAGGCATATTATCCATCAGTGTTAATGCATTAAAAACATCGAATTTGGCCTCATTCGCGACGATGAGGGCATCGCCTATCAGTGCTAAAAGGCGTTTCTTCAGGGCTTCGTCTCGCTCCTTTCCTTCGCCTTGAAGGCCAGCTTCGGAGGCATAATAAAATAGGTAGGCAGCGTCAAGTATAGGGTAGTTAGTATTCCCAATGACCGTCGAAGGTAATGAATAGAATGAGAAAAAGTCAGTTATCTTCCCAGTTTCAGGATTCTGTTGCACGGATTTGTGAGTACGTTATGCAATGACCGATAATTGGGAATACCCACTTCGACAACATATGCCCAAGTTACTTGGCCTTCTCTGCGACCGACTCCGCCGCTACCGATCTCACCCCGTCCCATACCACTCAAGAATTGATGCCGCACTTCGTCAACGTCAAAGACAGGCGCCATGTCAAAACGTTTCATGTATCTGGCATAGAGGTCTGAGACAGACACAATATCCTCTTCTTTCATTTCCCTCAGTCCAGGGAGGGTTGTCGAACTTGTCAGTTTGTTAACGCGGACCATGCGTGCAAGTGTCATATGTCGGGGTACGTGGCAAAAGCGAGTGTCGACGAGTTTGGGGATATTCAGTAAGCGATGGTAGTAGCGGCAGACAGAGACGGGTGTGGGTATGACTATGCCTGCAGTGTAAATGGCTTGGAATATCCCTTTCAGATGACTTTGGCGAGTTACTTCTTTGATGAGGACAGGCGCCAAACGCTTTGACCGTAGCTTCTTATGCACGCAAAGGTAATTGATTTCGGTCATTGGGATTACACTAGAATCGATCGAGCTCAGTTTCGTACGCGAAATTAAGGATATGGGGGCAACTTACTGGTTGCGAACGCGCAGGGTAACAGGTACACCAGAAATGAAGGCTACGAGTTTCTTATTCGAAGAAACACGCACGCCGACGTGCCATTCCTTGTGATACCCAGGAGGTGTCAGCGCCCTGGATAGACAAATGTACTGAGTTCGGTTGATGAACCAGGATGAGGTAACGACACAAACCATGTTAAGAATTCAGCAGTGTATTGGAATCGGAAAGCTGCTTGATCGTCTTCTATGTAGTTCAGCGACAATAGATCGTAAACTTCTTTGTTCTGGGATATTATTTGAGGTCTCAGAAGACGCGAAAAATTTAACGTTAACGCACTTGTGCTGGATCACTGATATCGAGTACAGACCACTCAAATTCTTTAGGCAACGGATAGGGATCCTGACGAACTTCCTCGCGAGGTTTGGATGGTTCAATATACCCATCTTCTGTCGGAGGACCTTCCCCTGTCCCGATGATTACGGTCAGGTGGAACACAGAATACTGGTTGATTCGATTGTTTTACCTAGTTGAGGGACTGGTTGAGTTGACCAGAACTAGGATAATAACTCTGAGTTATGAAGAGTTAAGAAGCCATAAAAACAAACCTTATGCTCTCCCATATCCTTCTTGTTCAACCCGCCAATTCCTGCCTTCCCTCTTGCGACATCCATGATCTTCAGTTGCTGCAATGCCTGTCTGATATTTTCGGCATTGGCCTCGTCTGCAGCGACCCCACCTGCTGCCTTGACTTTATCGAGCACCTGGTCCACGACTTCATCGGGAACTTCGTTTTTTCCTGATAGAGAATCTAGAATCTTCTTTGCTTTCGATTTCTTCTTTTTCTTTTTCTTGTGAGCAGCAGATGAAGATTGGATATTGGTACCCTCTTCTGCCACGGCGGTCACTTGTTCTTCTGGATCGGAATCAGAATCATCGTCTCCCGATTCTGGACGTTCGTTTGGGTCTACGACAGTAGGTACCTTTTCTTCTTGCTGCGGGTGCGACATGAAGGAGTGCTCAATAAACTTGATTTCCCTGTAGATGGCGCAAACTTGAAGCTAGTCAAGTCACGCCCACGGAGGACGGTGATGCCAAAATATTGATTGCCAGATAAGGAAGAAGATTCAAGATGTGAAATCGGTCGAAATAACGTTGGAACAGGGAGCTTATCGTGCAGTGCTCAGTGCTCAGGCCTCAGGCTTGACGATATCGACAGGGAAGTGAAATAATCGAAAAACAATCCCAATCTATCAAATTTATGGTTTTTAAGTATTTATATGAATTCAATGGTACAATTGTGGTACAATAAAAGCAACACAAAGCAACGATAGAACAACGGCTGTAAGCAAAGCGGTAAAGCATAACATCCAAAGCATACATAACATGGCGAAGGAAACACAGTTTTCAAGTACAATTCGATGGTTTTCGAACACCTGCGATTGAGGAAAAGGTTCGGACCCCAAGAATAGTACGTTGGCCCTTCGGCATTCTCGAGGTCAACGAATTTTAGTGAGTGTTCCAGGGAGCAAGGAAAGGCGCAATCTCCAAGTACGGTTGGGCAAATATTCGAATTGCAGACCTTGAAATCGTCTGTGCCCCCCTATCACGTCGATTCTTTCATATCCACGTGCGAAGATCGCGACCTCAATTTCGTCAGAGTCTTTTGCGCGTTGAGCACGAGCATATTCGAGAGCTTGACGATTACCAGGAACCGAACCAATCTGCGATAGATCAGCCGGCGTCAGAGGTGTGCGCAGATATTCATAGATTCCGTCAAGGATGTCCTCGACGAGCAGATTCTCTGATTTGACCACAACTGGACCCCAATGTCCTACCCAATACCCAAGGACCGGGTGATCTGATGTTATCCAAGCCTTCTTGACTGCAGGACGGATTGCAAGCTCGTGTAGATTGGCTTTGATCGAGCGTCTGAAGAAAAAATATCGATCGTAAAGACGAGCGTAGCGCTTCGGTGGATGCGCGATATCCCAATAAAGATATGGATGTCCGGGATTTCTGAAATTGAAAAACAACTGGGGATTTATTTCCATTGAAGGTGGAGGATGAGGGGGATAATGCTGTGGATACACCACCCAGTCGGGATGATGCAGATATTGAGGCCCACGGTTTGGCCATGGCCAGAAGGGTTGGGAAAAGATCGTATTATTAGGTGCTCTGGTCGGATCGTTTATGATGCCATTTTGTGGGCCCGAAAGGTTAGAAATTTCTTCGGGGAGATTGGGTGGTTGATCATCCTCCTGAGAACTAGATGGCGATCGACTTTGGGGGATAAAAATCTCGAAATGAGGTTCGTCTGAGAGAATAGGCGTCAGAACAAGAGAAAATACTGATAATGAAATGACTACCACTAACCCGACATGATGAGGAGATTGATCGAGACTGTGGACCTATACGACCTCTTACGAGCTGTTTGGAGCGAGTTTGCCCACAGTTTAAGCACCGATCCGGTTGGAACTATGAAAAGGAAACATGGTGGAAGCAGCAGAGAGAGATCAACCCGAGGTCGGTGTCTTTCCTGAGCCTCGGAACATTTGTTTATGGGTAGGTTTTTTGGAGAAAAACAAGGTCATGGGAACTACACACAAGCTAGATATGAGAGCATGGGCGTTCGGGAGATGACTTGAAGTGCGTCCTAGTTGTTGTTACTCCTCACAGATTTCAGGAGGCCTCACCTCCTCCGCTTTCCTCTGTGTTAGCACAGAGTCTAGCAGCGACAGGTGCCAATGGCCATAGACGACTTTATAACATGGAATTATTTAAATGCAACACCAATAGCATATGCACTGAGTCCTGTGAGTCGATGAATGGTTCAAACAGTGTTCTACTGTGGAATGATGCTGCGTATGAGGGAAATAATTTCTGGATTGGGAGTACCGTGACCAAAGCCATCCTTGACATGCGGGTAAATATTTTCGACGCTCTCCTTCATTCCACCACTCATGGCAAGGATCGTCGTCGCATGGGGCATTCTATCCGTTCTTTTACTAGCTGTCAGTGCAACCCCAACCAGACGCACCTACGACACCCACAACTATTATGTTCTACGTCACAATCCTTCACTTGCTTCAGGGGCATCGCTGGACGATGTGGTCCAAGCTTTACACGTAGAACTGGTCGAACAAGCAGGAGAACTTGAAAATCATTGGATAGTCAAGCAGCTCAGGCCTCAAGCAGATCTTTCCGAAAGAGATTTGTCCGACCCAGTCCTCTCAACATTTGAAATCCTCAAGCGCCAGGCAGACTCACCCTTGAGCTCACGATCAGAGGAAACCCATTTAGCCCGACGAGTGGTGTCATCGGTGGACTATCTGTCCCTCCAAACTCTCCGTCAGCGCGTTAAGCGTGCGCCCCCTCCCATACTTCCTACAATGACTTCAAAAGGTGTGGCTGCACGGTTCGGCATTGAAGATCCTATGTTTCCACAACAATGGCATCTCGTCAACGATGAGTTTCCAGAGCACACCATGAATGTTACCGGTGTTTGGGATATGGGTTTCAAGGGGAAAGGTGTCATTTCGTCTCTGGTCGACGATGGGCTAGACTATGAAAGTGAAGACTTATCTTCCAATTTTGTACGTCTCTATCAAAAGATAGTAGTGCAATTGAATGACTGGTCTTCTAGGACGCAGACGATTCCTATGACTTCAATGATCACCAAAAGTTACCCACTCCCAAAAACTTCGACGATCATCATGGTACCCGTTGTGCTGGCCAAATCGCTGCCGAAAAGAATAATGTATGTGGCATCGGAATAGCATACGAGTCCAAAGTCGCGGGCGTTCGAATTCTTTCTGGTCCAATCACAGACGTGGACGAAGCAGCCGCTCTCAACTATGGCTTCCAAAACGTTTCAATCTACAGCTGCAGCTGGGGCCCTCCCGATAATGGAATGTCCATGGAAGGTCCTAATTATTTGATTCAGAAAGCTGTTGTTAATGGGATCAACAACGGACGTGGAGGGAAAGGTTCCATCTTTGTCTTCGCCAGCGGTAACGGCGCTGCCCACGGCGACCAATGCAATTTCGATGGCTATACGAACAGCATATACTCTGTGACTGTATCATCAGTGGACTATAAGGGCTTGCATCCCTATTATTCTGAACCTTGTGCTGCCAACATGATTGTTGCTTATAGCTCTGGGAGCGGTCATCACATCGTGCGTATTTTTTTCTGAAAACTTTGTACCACTGTCTAAAACCTCATTCAGGTGACCACTGATAAAGGCAAGAATACGTGCGCGACCACTCATGGTGGAACCTCTGCCGCAGCGCCGAATGCCGTCGGCGTATTTGCTCTAGCATTGGATGCACGGTGCGCTTCAATGGACCCAATATCTGCCCAATCAAACTTATGCAACTCACAGGCCAGATCTTACCTGGCGAGATATTCAACATCTATGCGTTGAAAATGCTGTCATGATCAATGAAGACGATCCAGATTGGGAAGCTACAGCCTCTGGACGGAAGTACAGTTATAAATATGGGTTCGGCGTTTTGGACGGGTATAAATACGTGAAAGCGGCACAATCATGGAACCTCGTCAAACCTCAAGCTTGGCTGGAAACCAAGACTGTACGACTGAATAATGGTACTTTTGGTGAAGATAAGAAGTACCAGGGCGGCGAGTTCATTCCTGCGGCCGGGATCGAGAGTAAAATGTCAATCACAAGAGATATGTTGCGGGAAAGCAATCTCGAAGCGTTGGAACACATCAATGTCAAAGTCTGGATTAACCATGCTTCTCGAGGCGAAGTTGAGGTTGAAATCATCAGTCCCAACGGTATCAAGAGCGTGCTAGGCGGTCGCCGCACTGCGGACAATGATCCGTCCGGTTACCCTGGTTGGACATTTATGTCTGTTAAACATTGGTCAGTGAAACTCAGAAACCAGCGATACTGAATGCTAATATGCCTGCTTTCTAGGGGAGAGAACCCAATTGGCGACTGGACTCTCAAAGTTAAAGACCAAAACAAACCGAACAGCAATGGCACCTTTTTGGGGTGGAACATGGTTCTATGGGGTTCGACCATCGATCCCTCTCGAGCCGCTAAATTCGAGGTCCCTTTAATCGCAGATCGCTTGCCCCCTGTTAACATACCTCAAAGACCTATCCTTGCCTCTCCCTCTTCAACATCGGCTTCTACAAAACAGCATGCTAAGCCAACAGCGAATCTTCCCAGTGATCATGGAATAGCCACCGGGGAAAAATCTGTGCCAGCTTTTACATCGACCTCAATACTCACGTCAACATCAATATCAGCAACACCATCGCACACCTTGCCGGTATCTAGTCCCGCCGCGATATCAGGGACTCCAGACTTCGGTTGGTTCTCAGACATGTCATCCTTGGTCACAGGCCAAAAATGGTTCTTTGGTGCCCTTGGAGCTGTGTCGATATTCGGAATCGCTGTTGCCGTTTTCTTCTGGAGGCGAAGGATGGCCCAAAAGGCAGCACGCTACACAGCGCTGAACAATGATAATGATGTTTCCATGTCGGCACTTGGAACATCGATATCCGGTGGCCCTCGCACAACTCGAGAGCTTTATGACGCCTTCGGAGAAGTGTCTGACGATGACGACGATGAAACGACGGCGCTGAGGCCGCAATCGTCCCGCGCAGCTGGACTTGGATTCCATTCAGGCTTTTTGGATGACGACGAACCACCTACGGCAACCGAGACGCCAAGTTATCGAGACGAACCAACCAATCACCATCTAGTTGACAACCACGATGCAGAACAGGACAACGTTCAGGATGCGCCTGTGCCAGAGGTTGGAAGCCCTATCGGGAGTGCGGATGGTAGTTGGGAACATGCCTCATCAGAGTGATGAGTCGAATCAAATATCTGTATTTTATCATATCCGAAAACATTAATTAGATCAGAGACTTGGGGTGACAGGAATATAAATACTAATGAACAACATCATTTGAGATAACAAGAAAGCACAACGGAGAATAAAGTGAGGAGAAATCAAGCAACCATATGTTTAGAGTACAATAAGAACCAGCAGCAAGCCAGTCCCTTGTTAAAAGAAACAGAAAATAAAGAAAGGATGGGGAAGAAACCTGTTTGAATGAATTTGAATCTAGATAAATTGGATTTTGGATCCTCCAGCCACGCGAATCCAGATGTCCAAGTCTTCGTACTTGATTTAAAAAGCGTCAGGTAGATTCTTGGGGACACATTCAATCCACTTACTGCTGTGATCGTTTCCATTAGCTGAGCCTCGGTATATCCAGAGCCCAATGCCCTCGCACGAATGTCCACCAAAGAAAGGGTACGAGCGTCTTCATCATCTGAATCAACGTCCATGTCCCGCTCGCCACCTGGACCCTTCCCAAGGCGTCTGGGACGTTGGTCCCGCGTATTGGTACTTCCAACCATATCCTTGATCAAGCGGAAGAGTCGACTGATCGGCGATCTGTCAACTTCGACCTCGCGGTCATCTTCGTCAAGGAGACTTTCTTTGCTACAGTCCATCAATCGAAGAGCTTCGTCGACGTCGGCTTGTTGGACGAAATCTGCCCATCTCAATCGGGCGAGGGCCTGTGCAAGACGGAGGATACCAAGAAGGGTACGAGCAGAGGTATAGGTATGTGATTTGTTCTGTAGTTCCTCGTCTTTCGACATTTTGCGCAGACGAACGTAGGATTCAACGACGTAGCTGGAGACATCTCTGGGCACAGTAGGTCTTCTTTGGCGGGCGAGTGCGATATAATGTCTATAGACAAAAACTGAATAAAACGGAAACAGTAACTTGGTGTATGGGTAAATACCTCATGACTGTGGGTTCGATGACCTCGAAATCTTTTTCAGGATGGCTGTTATGCATATGGACGTAGGTAACATGCTCAGCAAGGCGTTCATCGTCGTCGCGAGAAGGCTTGTCTAAGATCAGGAACAATAGGTCAAACCTGGACAAGAGGGCGGCAGGAAGATTGATGTTTTCTACAGGAGATACTTTAGGGTTGTAGCGGCCGTAAAGAGGATTTGCAGCTGCAAGAATTGATGTCCTCGCGTTCAAAGTTGTTGAGATGCCGGCTTTGTTTATCGAGATGGTTTGCTGTTCCATGACTTCATGAATAGCAGTTCGGTCTGCTTCTTCCATTTTATCAAATTCATCGATACAGCAGATGCCGTTGTCAGCAAGCACCAGTGCACCACCCTCTACAACATTTCACTTGTAAGGAGATTGGATCGAGGAATACAATTGCAAAGGATACTGACCTAACACCATTTCGTCCGTAACGGGGTCTCGCATTACAGCCGCTGTCAGTCCAACGCCCGAGGAACCCTTTCCTGTAGTATAAACGCCTCTAGGGGCAATTTTGGATATGTATTTCAACAGTTGAGACTTGGCCACACCGGGGTCGCCCATCAAGCAGATATTGAGGTCGCCTCGAATCTTCATGCCGTCACCAGTAAGTTTCGTTACACCGCCCACGAGCAGTAGCAGAAGGGCTTTCTTCACATCTTGGTGGCCATAAATTTCAGGGGCGATGCTCTGAGATAGTTTGACATACAAGTCCGGATCTCGTTGCAATTCTGTAATCTTGCGTTCCATGTCTGCCGTAACCTCCATCTCGTTGTACTGTTTCTTGAGCTGATTCACATAATGAGCTTCAAGATAAGTGTCTGTGAGAAGACCAGCACGGATGGCCTGGAAACCAGTATATGGGATGGGGAGAAAGATGCCTCCGAGGTGAACTATGTCGCCGGGATTCATAAGTCGAGTGAGGTTGCCGTTGACATGCACAGTCATTGATCTGGGAATGTGACCGACAGGAACTTGGTCAGGCTGAAAATGAAAAGGTGAAGGTGATGAATAGGAAGAATCTTTTTCAAAAATACTTACCATTTCCTGGATTTTCACTTCTTGGAAGGGGCTAAAGCGGCAAGCCCTTGTTTGCATATGCAGTGATCCACGGATACCATTCTTCTTGCATTCATTTTCGTTCTGACAGTCGAATATGGGTGTAAATGTCTTGTTGGATATATCCTGAAAGGTCTCCGAGCCACAGCTGTCGCATGTGTACGCGTTGACCTGTAACAGTGGTTTGACCTCCGAGACACGGGTGACAATTCCTCGAACAGTGATCAAACGGCCAAGTGAGGCACCTTTTACTTCACGTACTGCCACTGGGATGTCAGTGTCGAGAGGTTTGAAGTAAAGGTTACTGTGACGAGTTTTAGAAAGAAAAGGTCATCAACGGGAGAGAAAATCGCACTATCGTCGAAGGAGATGTTCCGGGAACGTGTCCTGAGAACCTTCCATTTGCTCATTGCGCTCGCGTCTCTGGTGAAGAATAACGTCGATTACTTCATCCTGGTCGCTGATGTCCTTTGTTGGCTGGGGCATCAACTTATCAACGACTTCGCTGAAGAGGCTAACATATCGTCGCGTGTTGTTTTGGATTCTAGCCACAAGATCGGAAGAGGAACTTCCATACTACATTTCATCATTAGCTCTGAAAGTGTTTCCTTTGCATAAAACGATCCATACATCACGAATATCCTCCAAGTCAATGGTGAGCATTTGCTGGTCACGGTTTGCTATTCGTTGCTAATGTAACAATAAGTCGCGTTATTTTACGCGTCAAATACGATAATAACGCGTACAAGTTGATCCATATACTTGGGAGGGTGTGTTTCAAGATCCCTGCCATCATCGTCAATGCCAATGTTGGCAAAGTCTTGCTCAAGGTCTTTCTGCCTGTTCCCTTGAAATTTTGAGAGGAAATCCTTGATCTTGTCTAGAACGTCGTCAGCAGGAAATTAAAATGGAGAATCAAATAGTTACCTTTCTCTTCGTCGTATTTGATGTTAATGTTTTCGACAGGGAGCGACATGGTGGTGGAGGAAGTGTAGGAAAGTGTCTTGTTGTCGGCATTTAAAATTATGTATGGCGTTTGGTCACTCCAGTGACGGGTGACATTGCCCCTTATCTTTACCACAACTCTTTACTCGTACTGCGTACCGTGCTCGACGCTCGGAACGATTGTTTGAGACATTGGGAATGACCCCCTCAACGAGGCTTGTGCCTTATGTGGACCTGGTCCTCCGCGGTCGTCGTGAAGCTTCGTCGTCTCGATCCCCTCCTACAAAAAAAAGGAAGTTGAACATGGTATGTGTTTCATTGGTTTTAGAAAACAGGTTTATACTCATGACTTTTCTTGTTGTAGCCCCAATATGGTTCATCTGATAGTGAGGCTGGCAATGGGAATGAAGACTTAGAAATGGACGTCTCGACCTCACAATCTGAGAGCAAGTCTCAGAGGTCGTATTCTCGCTCTCCTAGCTTAGGGGCATTTTCCAGAGGAGAGAGAATGTCGCCGGACAAAGTTGAAGGGGGATCAATGGATACTGAACTCTGTAAGTGACCTCTCGATGTCTCCGTCTATCTAACCTCATTTTGTATTTCAGCGACTCTATTCTATGAGCCAAGTGCAGATGAGTTTCTCGAGGACAATTTTTCGGTTCCTGGAGAAACCCCTCTTGATGATGAAGGAGATGGCTCCGACATTCCCGTCCGAATACTGTCAGACTTTGCCATTTTTGAGGAAGACACCAGGGAAATCATTTCCTTCGGACAGCTCTTGGTCTTGGATTATTCAGACGCTCGGTATAGTGCATCTGGGCTTGTGTCAGCATGGGTAGACCCCGATGACGATGATGAAGACAGCAGCATCAGCGAAAGCGCTGTTGATGAAGCAACATATCGATTGCGATGTCGGCACATCCTTGAGGTTTCCATCCACAATCTCATCGACAAATCAAAACGTCTAGATGGGTGAGTAACATGATCTATGGACCTACCGTTTTCTCACTTCTCTTTCAGTAAAATCTATATCCGCACCAAATTTGCCTGGTATATCTTGGACGCCCCGTCTTCTATTTACCACAGATTCTTTGCTCCATTTTGGATGCAACACCGGCTTCTCCATATCCTCGTCAATGCCTCATTAGACAACTCACGGCTAACATATCTGGAGTTCTGTGAAAAACTCCAGCTTTTGGATGAGGGTGATGATTGCGGAATATCCTCGTCATCGTCGTATGCCATTCTCAACCGCGGATTCAATGAAGAAGACCTCAAATCTGATGCTGTGGTCAGTCTCAGGTTATTAATGCATTTTCAAACCTCACCTAACTTTATTCACAGATGGCATATATTCTCTCGTCACTACCTGATGTGTGCTCCGAAAACAACATCAAAATCTCAAGGGTTCCCATAATTCGTGAATTTATCGGTTCAAAACCTTATGAGTTTGACCCTGTCCCCTTTCCTCACGACTCAAAACAAGGGAAGAAGATTGGCACAAAAAATGCCACAAGATCCTCCAACCGGGAAAAAGAAGTTCTCCAGCATCGCAATAAGACTTTCCTCACACCTACTGTCAATCTGATAGCCAAAGATTTTTTTGTGGGCTCTTTATTAGAGGCTGTCACTGATCAGGAGGAGGTGGATGACACTAACACCATCAATCTCCCTCAGTATAAAGCACATTACACTGATCCATTAAAAATCACCTGGGGTCCAGCTTTTCCCAACCAAAAAGCTTTCACCAGTGCTAATGTTGATGGTGTTTTGTATAAGGTCAGTTTTTTTGTTCTGACTTTTTGATGATTCTCATGATCTTTCATATAGATTGGCGATGTTGTCATGGTTGCCCCAGATACACAGAACAATGTCGTTCCAAAGGCATCACAGACTGTCAACAAATATGGCAACAGGTGGTGGTGAGTCAGGTGATAGATTCTTATCAACTTTATTTCAATTCGTTCTGTAGGTTCTGTCAGATTCGATATTTTTTTGAAAAAACAATCCATGGTGTCAAAACCAAGATGTTCCATGGTCTTTGGTTTCACCATGGTAGCAGGACTGTGCTACAGGAAACAGCTCATTCCAAGGCATTATATCTACTTGATGCCTGTGATGATATTCATGTGACAGCTATCTTCAAAAAATGCAACTTTCGCCAACTGAAACCGGGTGATGGGGAAACTCTGGATGATGGAAGTCATGACTCAAATGACTTTCATTGTGGGTATGTCTTACTTGTTGATAATTTTTTTTTTCAAATAAAAATTAACCTATTTTTTTAGGTTTTTTTATGATGAAGAACATGTTGCCTTCCTTGACATTCCAGATGATGCTTTGGAGGTCAACAGCAAAACTGGCTATACATGCTTCTCTTGCAATGCAAGGGATGAACTTGTGCAACTTACCACAACCAAGAGACCAGATTCTGCTACTTGTGTCGTCAATGGTATTTCTTATCATGTTCACGATTTTGTATATGTCCATCCTTCAAATTCTTCAAAGCTGCTGGACATATGTCAGATCACCAAAATCTATGATGACTCTGATCAAGTCAGTGTTACACTTCTTGGTCGATATGATGAATATGTGGAATACCAGAAGTGCCAGGACAATGACTTAGGTCTTATATCTGATGAAGTAAGTAAATTTTTTCTTCTTGATTTACATAGCTTACTTTTATGTTTTGGGATATTTTTTTACAGAGACGGCTCTTTTATTCTGAGACATCAAGTGTTATTGCACTTCACAAACTCGATGGAATATGCCATGTTCTTCATCTTTCAGAAAAAAAGAAGATTGAAGAATGGATCAAGTATGATGATCACTATTATCTTGATTCAAAAGGAAACCAGAAAGCACTGCATCCAATTCCCAAGAACACTTTCAAATATTGTCGGATCTGTCATGTGAAGGATTTGGAAATCAACAAACAAACAGAAAGGTTTTTCTTGTCTAACAGCAAGCTTGTTGGAATGGAACTTTTTAGTGGTATACCTTTTTCTCTTTTTTTGTGCTGTATGGTCTTTTTTATTGTCAATTTTAGGTGCTGGTGGGCTTGGCATTGGCATGGATCTTTCTGGGTTTGTTGAAACAAAATATGCTGTGGAATTTTCACCATCTGCGGCTATAACTTATCAGTATGTGCTTTTATCTTTTTTTTTGTCCAACTCACCCCAGCCATTGATTTAAACAGAAAAAACCATCCAGAGACGACAGTCTACCCACAAGATTCAAGTAGCCTGCTCAAACACAGAATTACTGGCTTGAATGAGAAAGGAGAGAAAAAACCTTTACTGTCCAAGCTAGATGACCAAACAGAGTGCCCACCACTGCCTGAAAAAAATGATCAAGTTGACTTCATCTTTGGAGGTATTTTATTTTATTTTCCTAAGTCAACTTTTACTGATTGTTCCACAAAAGGTCCTCCTTGTCAATCATTCTCACGTGCAAATCATTCAAAAGTCAGTTTTTATAATGTTAAAATTCTTGCACAGCACCTATTTTGACCTTCTCAATAGAGACATGATGATATAAGATCCTCTTTAGCATGCAATATGCTAAGCTATGTGGAGTATTACAAGCCCGACTATTTTCTACTTGAAAATGTGGCTGGTTTTTTGGACCACAAATTTCACATTTCAAAAGACACTGGATCTGGAGAAGTGCAGCATGAAGTCAAGGGTGGGATGGTCAAATTTCTGATTTGTTCACTCATTGCCCTGGGGTATGATCACTTCCATTTTTTTCAATGTTTGTCTTATGCTTATGCTGTGTAAAACAGCTATCAAGTTCGCTACAAGCTCCTGCAAGCTGGGCAATATGGGGCACCTCAAAGCCGCAGAAGAGTTATTTTTTGGGGTGCAAAACGAGGTATAATGATACCTGACTTTCCGGTGCCAGTATATGCTTTCCCAGTCAGTGCTAACCAAGTCACACTGCCAACCGGTGCTGGAAAACTTTGTCCACCAACACGGAGCAAAGATCCAAAAAATTTCCATGTCTGGGCACCTTTGAGACCACGCACTGTTGATGATGCCATTGGTGATTTGGTATTGCGTTCTTTCGTGTGCTTGTCTTTTTCGTGATCTGACATTTTCTTTCAACTTTTCCACATTAGCCTGCGTTTGATTGGTAAGCTTTTGAAAAGCCAACTTTGACTTGTTTTTCTCACTCTTAGCTTTCATCTTCAGGAAAAACCCTTACCAGTTGATTCCTGCAAGACCAGGGGACCGAAGAGAGGCAACATTGCGGTATGAAAAAAACATTCCTCAATTTGAGGCAGTGTTGCGTCCCAACCTATCCTTGAAAGACCTTCCCGGCTTTCCTGACGGCGCTCCATATCCAATTTCACCCCAGAACCGATATCAATTGTGGCTGAGGAAAGATATGGATGATGATGAGCTTGTAACAGGACAATATACGACCAGGATGTCCAGTCAACTGGTTGAAGCGTGAGTGTTCTGAGTCGTTGATATTTTGTGTCACTCAATTTTCGAAAGAACATGCAATGTGCCAATGAAGCCTTTGGCTGATCATCGAGGCAAGCCTTTTATTCTTGTTTAAACGTCGCATAAATAATGAATGAAACACAGACCTCCCGGCTATTCTTCTTCCCGATTATGCAAAGCCTGGTAAATCGAAGGATAGAAGTGAGTCTGAATTTCTGAATTATGAACTGTGATCAATAACCTCAAGGTACTAATCACAACCATCAGTCTTTTATGGGAGGATGGATGGTGCTGGACATTTCAAATGTGCAGTAACAACCCTTTCACCTGTATTGAAAAATCAATGGCCCCTACACCCACATGTAAGCTGGTTACCTTCCCATCTCAGCATTGATCTCATCTTTGGCAAAGCAAAAGCGATTGATCACTGTCCGTGAAGCGGCAAGGTCGCAGGGTTTCCCGGATAATTACATTTTTTACTCGACCAACTCAAAGCCCAGTCAGATCGTAGAAGATGTGAGTCAAATTGCTGATATGTGACGTGTTTCCAGAGGTTGACCGGTACAAATAGCAATTGAGGCAGATTGGAAATGCAGTAGCAGTGCCATTCGCTCTTGCATTGGGAAAGGAACTTGGGAAGGCGTTGGTCAAGGAATGGGAGAAGAGAGGACGACAAGGGAGTGAAGCCCTTTAACATTATTCTTTATTTTGAAGTCAACAAATATTACCTGTTGTAAGAAGTCAGTAATTCAGCTGATGTTTGGAAGAGTGTAGAAAGACCGCACATAATGAACATCACTTTGAATCTTGGGCTAAAATAGACTCCACACGAGTTACCTTTGCATCATTGCCCTCGCCAAAGGGAATGTCGCGGTCGATCCGTGTTCCGATGCGAATGTCGGTAGCGATGCGCTGGGCACCTTTGGCATGGACCGCGGCATGACAGTCATGAATTGCTTGAGATACTCGAGACCAAGGGCCTTCTGAACAGAGCCTCAGATAGGAGTATGTCAACGGAGGAGGCTGAGGGACGGACCGATATTGGTACCATAACCACTGCGAAATTGATTGGATAAAGAAGACATGAGAGAGGGAATAGCTCACTGCATCTAAGAGACAAGAAGGTTGGATAAAAGTGGGAAAGGAAAGAGAGAGAAAGGGACACGGATACCTTGTATTTGAGTCCAGTTGCCGCGAGAATGCGCTGACACTCGGCGACTTCCTCAGCGACCTCGATGGAAGATTAGATCCAAGAAAAAAAAAGAAAAAGGCGACTGTGTACAGAGGTAGATGCAGTTCCTATTGGAATAAGACAGAAGTCTGGAGAGGGTCAGCGAGAGAGAGAGGAAGAAGGGAACAGAGTACCTGCGACGGCATAAAGATCAGAGACCATGATGGTGGGAAGAGACAACTCTCTTATGTCTTCCACAACGTCCGTTCAGACGCGAATCTCTGCTTTTGAGTCTCTTGCCTCCAATCCAAGGCGTCCACCCTCTCCGTCGCCCTCTCCTCCAAATCTAGGCCGCAAGACTTCTCTGATCGACCTCAACGACTGGGTTCTTGATGATTCCGTCACTGCTGACTCTTCAAAGACCCCAACCCAGCAGATCTTTGCTAGACACAAGAACCCCCATGCCCCTCTCATAAATCTCGAATCTCCCCCAAAACCGAAACCAAATCCTAAGCCTGCCAGGCTGGTCTTAGGCACAGCAGCTCCCAAGTTGCCGCCTCGCAAGCCATCCAATAATTCGATTGCTGTAGCGTCTTCCTCGTCACCCCCGGATACATTGACAGTGGAGTATGCACATCGATATCCACCGTCGACTTCCTTGGCTTTGGAGCAAGAGCGAAACACCACTTCTGGCCATGCTCCGACGTCCTCAATATCCTCCTTTCACTCAGTCTCGCTTTCTTCTGACACTGAACCAAGTACACCAGGTTCAATAACCAACTTCATCGCTACCTTTCCTATGGACGAAGAACATAGAAGACCTACTGACGCAGATTCGATCAGTCTCTCAGAATCCTACGAAGAAGTCTCCACGCCATCTATAGTCAGCCCGGCCACCGAACGTTTGATCAGCCTTGATTGGGACAAGGCAATGGCAAGGCGCAAACCGGTTCCTCCTACTGTCCCTCCTCGACCCCCACAACGTCCAATCTCAACGCGAACGACGTTCAAATCAACTCCTCCTCCATCTCACCCTGTCTCTCGCTCCGCCTCCGCCTCAGGTTCGACCCCGACGTCACCCATCATCCACCCTGCTATTTCCTCGATAGCCTCTACAAGTAGCCTTGCTTTGGGCTCTAATGGGAACACACCATACACTCCCCGTCGCGCCGCGCCACCCCCTCCAAACTCGCGGTCGTCTGACCGATCTTCTATCCGCAGCAATACAAGCTATTCTTCCAGTATTCATTCTTCCCAATCACGGAGTGTCCATCATACCCCATCCCTCCTCAGTCTCAAAACCAAACGACCTACTCCTGTTCCTCTTGCCGCTAGGAAGCGTTATGAAACCATCTTCAACAACAATATTATACAGCGGCGGAAGGCAGAAAAGCGGAATCTAGATGACAAGCCTGCCCTCCTAAGCCCCACGGAGGCAAGGGGGAGACGCTCTGTCGGATGGCGGGGTCTGTCTGTAGATCTTGTTACAGGGGCAGAACTTTCTTCACCTGACAACGTGGATGAAGCGGTGGGAAGTGACGAAAAGCTCGAAGGCGCAATTGTCAGACTTCTCTGGAAGCGTTCCAAATTGAGCAATGCTCAGCTTGCAGATATATGGTGTGTCTCTTTGATTTTGTTATTAAAATTCGTTGGTTGTTTATCTCTTTTTTTTATCGCAGGAACGAATGTGATATCACAGGCAAGGGTGCACTCGGTCTCGAGGCCTTTGTGAAAGGGATGTGGCGTATCGACGAGGAGCTCCGGCGAGCTCAAACACAAGCCATAAAATCTGCAACAAGCGGGGCTGCCACATATCGTTCGAACAGCCTTCGCTCAACGCCCAAGCTCCCTCACAAACCTCGAGACATCTTACGCTGACAGTCGAAGGTGCTTTCTTTGTATCTTATTTAGTAGATTTTTTTTTGTTATCGGGGTTTATCACATACTATGTTTATTGTAATCACCATCTACGCTATCATGAAGCATGTCTTTTCGTAAATGCAACATGTATTCAACGCTGTGAATGAGGAGATAATGTACAACTGAGCTGTCATAGATGATTCGAACAAGTTAAATCAACATTGCGATGCCAGCCTGCATTACAACCCCACAGGGGGTCCATCCCTTCTGCCATATATCTGTGCCAATAGACCTAAAACGCCGCCATCCTCCATGCCATCCTCATCTTCTTCCTCTTTCCCAGAAAAACGCTTGGTGCCGTCCACATAGGACTCGCCCAACCCACTTCCAACGCCCCCGTCCACTGCAACGTCCTCTAGTCGAGTTTCGGATCTTATCGGCGCACCCTCTTTCAAATGAACACTTCCCTGAGAATCACCGAGGACCACACTTGGAGCAGCGGCGAGTTCTCCGGCTCCATACACAGATGCGGCGCCAGGACCCATTGGCATCCCCAAAGACGACGGACCCGCGACACTAGCGGCCAATAATGTGGATAAACCCATTACACCTTGCGCACCAGGACCCCGTTTCCTAACCGCAGCAGCCAGACGACTCTGTCTCAGTGCCTGGTCATATTCCAATCCCTTGTCATAAACACTCTCTGATGGTCCGCCTCCAGTTCCAATGTCGTTCAAAAAGGGGTTGTTGACCGCAGCGTTCCCTGGGCCTTCGGTGTATGTCGCGACGTTTGACGCAAATCGCCTTCGATAATGAGGGTATTGGAAGTGCGAGTTCAGATCCGCCATTTTACTGAGATACAATGATCCAGAGGGGTCAGCTGGATTCCAATCAGGATTGGCAGCCTGAAATATATTTTGATCAGCGAATTTATAATTAATGTTCTGAAGATTCATAGACAAACCTTGAAATTCAAAAAGCTCTTTTCCATTTTTCCCTCGTTCGAAACCATCTTCTTATCATTTGTACGAGATGGTGCCCCAAAGTTCACATTTCCGTGGCGCTCGAAGTTGAACTCTGCAAAACTGCACACATATCCACGACCGTCGACATGGACAGTGAATTCACGGAAGAAATCCACAATGGCAGGTGCACACTCAGGAAGGGAGAACCAGAGAACGAAGGGCGTCAGGATAACAGAAACTATCTCTTGTGCGAATATTAGAACTTTCATAGCGAACAACTCTCCGAACTCTTCGTGGACCTGGATATGTGATGGACGATATCAGACAGGCGCAAGATAATAGAAGAAGTATTTCAGTCACCTTCTTGCTGTGAAGCTGACCTTTCCAATTTTCGGGCATGTAGTGGGTATAATTCACCACTTCAGACATAAGAAGCTGAGGATCAAATACACGGTTATCCTCCGGTATTGCCCCTCTTGCAACTGTGACGATCGCAGTGAAAACTCCAAGGTAAAACAACACATTTCTGTGTGGCGTTATCTCGAAATTGAGGAAGAGATCAGGGTCCAATACTGTAGCGAGAACCAGGACGGCAGCAAAGGAACCAGCGATGAATGCCACGAATCTGATATACTTTTCTCAGGACACTGTAAAATCGGAACATATCCAAAAGCTTACCGCACAACCAAGGTCATTTTTTCATTGGGGAACTGACCAATATACATGTTGGCCAGTGGGTAGCTTTCATCTAGACGCCGAACGAAGATATGGGGCAGTTCGTTGAACTCCCTAAATTTCCACTGTGCGAACGAGGTGTATCGACGTCCTCCAATGGCAGACGGATTTTTGTGATATTGCTGTAAAGAATCGATGACTTGTATTTGGTTAACGTCACAACCTTGCTCACCTCAAAATACATGAAAAAAGAGTACATCAGAAAATAAAGAACGATAAATGGCGCAAAGATCGCATTCAAGATTCCCATGAAGATAAAACGACGTTTTAACCTGAAAGTAGAACGTGAATAGTTGTGTTTAAACAACAAGGCTGAAACGCACCCTTCAATCAGCACTGTCCGATTCTTGGATTTCAAGAAAACCTTTCTGACTTTCCCATGTTCGTCGAAAAGATATTCCATTAGACAAAATCGAAGATTCCATTCCAGGGCTTGTGTCAACAATTTTCCCTTCCCTTTCTCTTCAGCGATATATTGCTTTAAGATCGCTGGTAAGGGAACTCGAAGATCTAGAAGCTCTTTGTTGAACAGGGCAATTAGATAGTTTTCTTGTCGCATGATCCTGTTAGCTATGTCATGTGCATCGAGTTTCGCTGTCGCTGTATCGTCGGATGACCTGCCCTTCTTTGACGATAAGGCAGTCAACGGATTCTCTTCTCGTATGGCTCCTATCCTGCGAACGACTTCTGACCAAGCGATGGTTTGGATATCAGCCTAGAAAACGGTCATTCCTTGAATTTATAAATGTCTATTATATTGATGCTCACGTCAGGTATCTTGAGAAGATGAGTATAGAATTTATACATATCGACGAGCCGTTTTATCCCAAGAATGAATGTAATTATTTGCCAGATATAGAATGCGGTGAATAGCAAGAAGAATAGCAGGGTGAATCCGGAGAACCTGCGAGGGCTTGATAATTCTGATAGGGAAGAGTGCAGTCGGTCACGTACCTTGAAACACAACGTGGAACTATAATATCTGAGAGTCTTGAATGGCTATGTCTCCGTAAACTGGAGTAATCTACACAGCCAAGTAGGAATGTTGAAAACCCAATGACAAAACCAATTGTTCTACAATCCAGGGTGAGCGAACGGGGGAGGCACGAGGGTACATAAGACTGACAGTAAATTAAGCCCTCGAGCGAGCGCTATGCTGTATAATCCTTTGCCTTCATAGTATGTGTATGCTTCCTGGAGAAAAGCATCGAGGTTGTAAACGTTAACCCAATTCCATAGTGCTTTTTCATAGTCATCTAATCCGCGCATTTGGGGCCGAGGTTGTCGAGGAGGGGAGCTGGACCTTTGGCTAGAATTGGTTCGATCAGGAAGGCTATGAAACCCCGCTTCGTTCAGCTCGTCGCTAAATCCCGATGTTCTGGTAGGTACAGGTAATGGTGACGACGATTTATCATGGTTCGTGGGTGAGGTAGGAGGAAGTTTCCTGCCCTCGACAGTATATAAAGCATGATTTCTCCGCAGATCGGGCCTGAGAGACTCGTCCCCAAGTTTAGGAGAAACGACGGGCGGTGACGTCGTCTGTACTTTGAAGCTCTGCGGAACCTCGTCATCTGAAAAGTCGTGGTCGTGCATCTTATCTTCTTTGTGTATGTTAGGATGAAGAGCAGTCATTTCCGACGCTCCAGGATCCCAAGCCACTCGTCGTTTCCCTTGAGCATGTACAGAAGGTCTAGCCTCATGTGAGGTATGAAAGATTGTGCTCCGACCAGACTCTAAATCAACGTCCTCGTGGGGAGCATCTTCATCGAACTCTTCATTCTCTTCTGGTAATGATTGGTTGGCCTGGGTATATCCATGGTAATGGCTGTTCATTGGGTTGATCATGTTCAGAAAAGGTCGTGAATTGGATGGGCCTGCTGAGGCAGAAAGAGAATATGAGGCATGGGCAACGTTGGAAGAAGGTGGCTGTCGTTTAGAGCGGAAGGGAGGTTTAGACATGGTGGGGATAAGGAAGAGAAGTGCAGCAGCTTAGATGCGCGCCACTAGTTGTAAGTTTACTCTTCCTTTACTAGTAGAACAGCCTCTGGCTGAGACTCGACCAAGTAGAGTTCATGTCAGTTCGCGTAACGAAGTCTCTGCACGTGACTCATGAATCCGTGAATCAACCCTAGTCAGCCTAGCTTGCGGCACAGGCTCAGCTGCAAGAGTTGTAGGAGACATTCTGAATCACCTCTCGCTGGGTATTTATTTTGCTCCATGTTATAATAGCTCACGATTCTTCGATTCAAATTTTACAATGTGGTATGATATAAAATTTACATTTACTTTTGACATTTAGCTACCCTAGTTCGACTTCATCACCACCTCCAATTTACTTGCTGCTGTCAATACTGCCCTGATTCCAGACGCAGTGATATCAGTATCAGTGGCGACACCCCATGCTCGGGTTTTCTTCGATTCCGGAGCCTCATATGTCAGTTCCACATATGATGCTGCTACGACTTCTGTGCCTTCGCCGACAGAGTGTTCAGAGTACTCGCGAATGGTAAGGGTGCCAGAGATGATGGAGTGGAGAGCAGATAGAGCTGAAGACAACGGTCCATTGCCTTCACCTTTAACGGAACGTTTCTTGCCCTCGATGACAATATCCCCTACAAATTGACGACTGCCATCGTCAATATGCTCGAGTTTGAAGTTTCCAAGGGCAAACCTATTCTGGTCACCACCAGAAGGGTAGAAACCATAGGTCGATTGGAAAAGCTCAGTCAATGCATCCAGAGTGATCTCGCCACCGTGGTTTCCAGCAGACCGTTGTGCAACCTCGAAGAATGCCGTCTGGAGGCGCCTTGGAAGTTCTAGTCCCAGCGAGTTAACAATGACACTCGCAACGTCTGCCTGTCCTGAACGAGTGTTGAATCCTACGCTCAATTTGAGCTCAGGCAGAGTGCGATCGCCAATGGCAAGGTTGACAGCGCTCAACAAAGCCCGGAGACCAGATCCAGCAATGTCCGAGTCAACGCCGACACCCCACCATGACTGAGAAGACTTGCGGTCCCCTGCAGGTACGACTTCCACGTACGATGCGGCCTTCGCATCCTTGCCCTCCCCGACCGAGTGTTCGGTATACTCACGGATTGTGAGGTCGATATCCAGGTGGACACGAAGGGCATCCAACAAGGCAGACAGAGGTCCATTTCCATCTCCTCTGATGACACGGTAAACTCCATCAACGGACAAGGTTCCGTCGAACCGGCGGCGCTCGTCAGGTGTTTCGTCCCCTGAATCAGCAGGATCATCTGAGGGTTCGGCCGAAATCCTGAAGTTTCGGAGAGCGAGTCTTCCTTGATATTTCGGCCCACCGAAATGGTACGTCGAGCGGAATGCTGTGGTAATATCATCGACGGTCATTTCCCGAGCCTCGCGATCCGACACGGCTTGGACAACTTGGTAGAAAGCGATTTGCATCTTCCGTGGAAGGTCGAGATGCAGATGTTGTTTGATCAAGTAAGCGATACCACCCTTGCCAGATTGGGAGTTCACGCGGATGACAGCCTCGTAAGTTTGCCCCAGGTCGGCGGGGTCGATTGGAAGATAAGGAATATCCCAATATTGAGGTTCGCCCTTCGCAGCAGCCTCTGCATGCCTAATTTTTTGTGCTTCGAAACCTTTCTTGATAGCATCTTGGTGGGATCCAGAAAAGGCGGTAAATACGAGTTCTCCAGCGTAAGGATGACGCGGATGGATCGGGAGATCGTTGCATTGAATCACCGTTTCAATGGCTGACTGAATGTCGCTGAAGTCCAAACCAGGATGGATTCCTTGGGTATAAAGGTTCAACGCCAAGTTCACTAGATCGACGTTTCCTGTTCGTTCTCCGTTTCCAAAGAAGCAACCTTCGACACGGTCTCCTCCAGCAATTTGACCTAGCTCAGCGGCTGCAATACCAGTCCCTGAAGATATATTAGTTAACGTGTTAAGAGATTAGAGGGATTAAATACCTCGATCGTTGTGGGGGTGCAGACTGACGATGACCTTCTCCCTTTCTGAGATCCGATTGCAAAAGTTCTCAATCTAGTGTATGAAGGTATGATAAATTCGACGTAGATTATTGATAACCAATGAGCTTACCTGATCAGCATAATGATTTGGAGGTGCGATTTCCACTGTTGCGGGAAGGTTGAAGATGATTCGATCTTCACCCGTGCCCGCTTTTCCCCAGGCGGCTTTGACGGCCTCGCAAACCTCCAATGCAAATTCGGGCTCGGTTTGAGTAAAGGTTTCGGGGCTGTATTCGTATTTGAACACCGTTCCATGTTTCGCAGTACACTCTTCTGTGAGTTGTCGGACAAGCTTTGTGTGTTCAACAGCCAGTTGAATCGTTTTTTCCTTTGAATTTCGGAAGACGACCTCACGGAAGGTAGGGGAAGTTGCATTGTACATGTGAAGAATAGCCTTCTTCGCTCCTGCAACAGAGTCGATGGTTCTCCTGATCAAATCTTCTCTGGCAGGGGTCAAAACCTGAATGGGACACGATAAATTACGGAGTACTCTCCAACTTAGGAGCGACATACTTGGATCCAGACATCGTCTGGCACTTCATTATTCTCGATCAAACCTCGAACGAACATGAAGTCCGTGTCACTAGCAGCAGGGTATGCAACCTCGATCTGCTTCACGCCACATTTAACGAGTTGTCGGAAGAAGAGTGTTTTTTGCTCAATAGTCATTGGGTTGGCAAGAGCCTGATTTCCGTCGCGCAAGTCGGTTGACAGCCAGATGGGAGCCTTATTCAAAGTTTTTGAAGGCCATTGGCGATTGTCAAGCTTCAAGGGAGTATAACCCTTGTATTTTGTGGATGGATCGGCTCTGAGACGTAGTTTGAGCAGAAGGAAAACACGGAGAGTTGGGGACTCACAGCATAGGCATAATGGATGGCAAAAGAGTGAAAAATAAAGGTGAAATGGGAAAAGTCCGTGAAGGACGTTGGTGGTTTATGGTAATGAATAGAAAAGAAATTTATAGGACTTTTGTGACAAGAGAAATGACTCGATCATCTGTCAATTTACGGCAAAGATCTTATCAGTTCCCGGTTTGGGCTCGCCACATTCTAGATCTCTCTTTGCTCGTCGCTCCTTTTCTCCCGTCCCTCATCATGGCTTCCGTCCTGACGGTACCAAGCAAGCAATCTCCATTTCCCTATGCGGCTACAGCCATCGCAGCCTACACCGGCAAGGCAGAAATAAACTTTGATGATTCTGCATCCACCCCAGCTCTTGTTGCTGGAGGTTCGACCATCGATAATGAAGAGGCCATTGTTCGGTATATCGCCAAAGAAGCAGGGTTGGGGGCCGATAATGAAAAGGCGAGTCCTTTTGTAGCACATTGACGTACTTTCTACTTATACAAATTCAGACTCCAACATTCTTCACGTTAGCAAAGAACTTGCAATCACTCACAGTTTTGCCCGAAATCATTGCAGCATTGGATTTCCTTGATGATCATCTCGCGTTCAGGACTTTCATAATGGGTCACGAACCTTCAGCCGCAGACTGGATTGTCTGGGGCTCCGTCAAAGGTTCGAGCATCGTCAGACTTTCTCGTACACAAACTCACTCTGTTTTGACAACAGCAAATGTCAAGGTCTTAGGACTTCTTAAGAACAATCGCCATCAACATCTTCTGCGATGGTTCTCTTACCTTGAATCATTGGAATCAACCCAGACATTTTTAGCTAACCTTACGAGTGCCAAAGCCAACAAGGCTCGTTCGAACAAAACTGCTGCTGGATTTGCTCTGGGACTTCAGAACGCGGTTGATGGGCAGGTTGTCACGCGCTTCCCTCCTGAGCCCAGTGGTTACTTGCATATTGGACACACAAAAGCTGCCATTCTGAACCAGTACTTTGCAAAAATGTATCATGGAAAACTCATCGTCCGCTTTGATGATACAAACCCTACCAAAGAACGAGTGAGTCATACTCTCTATGTCTTCGGCTCTTTCCATGATTTCATTCTCTTTTCTTCAGTCTGAATTCGAGGAGACAATTCTGGAGGACTTGAAACTATTGGACATCCATGGAGACGTGGTCACGCACACTTCTGATCACTTTGAAACTCTCTATAACTATGCAGTGAAAATGATCAAAGAGGGGAAAGCATACGCAGACGATACAGAACAGCTGCAGGTAGTGTCCTTGTTCAACAATTCCAGGTCCTATCTCATTCCAAAATTTTCAGATGCGCGAAGAAAGGTTTAACGGAATAGCCTCAAAACATAGAGATGACTCTGTAGAGGACAACTTGAAACACTTTGACGAGATGAAGGCCGGAACAGCTGAGGGATTACGATGGTGTATCAGGGCCAAAGTCAGTGTTGACAACCCGAATAAAGCCATGCGGGATCCAGTCATCTACAGATGCAACACCCTACCTCATCACCGAACGGGGTATGATCTTTATATCTCACAAACTACACATCTAATGAAAATCACGCAGTGACAAATGGAAGGTCTACCCAACTTACGATTTTGCCTGCCCCATCGTGGATTCAATAGAGGGCGTGACTCATGCTTTGAGAACCAATGAATATCGTGATAGAAATGCTCAGTATGCCTGGATGCTCGAAGCCGCCGGGGTCAGGAATGTCAACATCTGGGACTTTAGGTAAAATCACGTTTCTTTAACCATTTTCAGCCAGACTCATAAATCTCAAACCTCGACACTCACAAGCCGACTTAACTTTGTCTACACTTTACTCTCAAAACGAAAGTTACATTGGTTTGTCAACAACAACCTTGTGGGAGGGTGGGACGATCCAAGATTCCCAACAGTCCGTGGTATGTGACGTTCTTTTACTCAGTTTTTTGGTTGATTGTATTGACAACAAATCAGGCATTCGTCGCCGCGGGATGACCATCGAGGCTCTCACCCAATTTATGCTGTCCCAAGGTCCTTCCCAAGCTGTAGTTTCCATGGAATGGGACTCGATCTGGACGACAAACAAGAAAATCATTGACCCAATTGCTCCTCGTCATTGGGCAATTGCTAAGGAGAAAGCGTGAGCAGATTCTTTGGTTGCCTCGGCTTGACCTTACGCAGTATATAGCGTTTCGGTGACCATTAATGGTGGACCATCATCGCCCGAAGTGAAGGCGGTTCCCAAGCACAAGAAGAACCCCGATGTTGGGGAGAAAAAGACTGTGTACTCTTCAAACATCTTGATTGAGCAGGAGGATGCTCTATCGTTTGATTATGAGTCAAATGAAGAGGTTTGTCGTGAATTCGTTTGGGCCTTTTTTTATTCATAGTTTTGTATCAGGTCACCCTCATGGATTGGGGAAATGCTATTGTCAGAGGAAAAGAGGTCGATGCCTCTGGAGCAATCACTTCTGTTACAATGGATCTTAATCTCGAGGGAGATTTCCGCAAAACCAAAAAGAAAATCACTTGGCTCGCCCAACCCACCGCCGACCATCCCCTTCCGTCAATCACATTAGTTGACTTCGACTACCTGATTACAAAAAAGAAGTTGGAAGAAAACGATGATGTAGCGGACTTCGTCACACCTGTAAGCGAATTCAAGGAATTCGCGTTCGCAGATGCCAACGTCCTCGAACTTGCGAAAGGCGACATTATCCAATTCGAGAGAAAGGGTTATTACATCTACGACAACGAGGTTAATGGGGAACGCGAGTTCTTCAAAATTCCTGACGGCCGTGCAGCAGGCATTGCTAGCAAGGCTGGTCCCGCTTCTCAAGATGTTGCCCCACAGGCTGCTCCCAGTACTCAAAGTGATCCTACTCCCACATCGTCAATGTATTCCCTCGAAAAGATCTACAAAAACGACATTGCCATCAATTCTTCTTCGACTATGTACAAGATGGAGAGCATCTACAAGTCATGAAAAGGGAAACACATACATCGCTGATGGTAGTGGACAATTACTCGATAAATCTATTGGTCGCTTGTACTCTTTAGTGTTTGTTGTATCAATTACGTCCAGAAATAAATGTCGGTATATTCTTCTCCCAGATGTATGGTGTGGCTCTTTGTCATCGTTATTGAATAATTCAGCAGGGTCTTGGTTCAGCAGGGTCTTGGAAGGGTCCTTTATCTCAACTTCATCTTTGTCCCACCAGCATTAGGCACGCCCCTCGACAAAATTTGGAGAGCAGGTCGATACCTCCTCTAGACATCCTTATCCTAACTCTTTCATAGACGCGACTTATACCATTTCTACAATGGGAATATGCTGGGTTTCTGATTGCATGCAAGATGCCACTCAGCGCTGCTCTGGATGCAAGACAGCGTTTTACTGGTAAGCCACTGAGTTCAACCTGACTAGGGCGATTACTCATCCGAATATTTCCTTTCTATCACGGACATTTCTATCGATCTGTAGCAGCGCCAAATGCCAGCAAGAGCATTGGAGTGCCCACAAGAAAGAATGCAAAATGCACCGCTTACTTTACGATATGGAACAAAAAGCCAAAGAAGAAGAAAAGAGCAAACCCGTGCAAAAACCTCGCAAGACGCACTGTACTGGATGTAACGAAAAGTTCAAGCGAGATTGGGTTGAAGTTGACCAAGAGTGTCCCGACTGTGGGTATATAACTTGCGAAAGTTGTTCTTGCCATAATTCAAAAGGTCAGGAGAACAACCTCCCATTCTCACACAGCGATCACGATGGCCTTTCTGAATGTCAAATCCCACAGGAAGCTGTTACTGCAACGATTCTAATTTCGGGTACAAATATTGCTCTCGAGGTATGTGGGTTTACCCTGTTCTCGGGCTCCCACCTTATCGATGAATTCACCTCCCTACAGAACCCCAGTCCTACCATTTCGGCAAAAATGGACGGTATAAAGGCGATTATCACCCATCGAAGGAAGAAGGGTGCGATATCAACCCAGTCGATTATCCTGAGGCGTTTGAGAAAACTGCCAGACCGTGCAACAGGTGCGGAGAAGTTGTGCTTTGCTTGAAGAAGGAATACAGGGATTAGCCCTGTGACACTTTTCACGAAGCATAACACCCATATGACAATGTGATTCCCTGTCACAACGACCACTTACTAGTAATTGCCCGAGCCTGCTTCGGACTTCCTCGAGCTGACAACAAGCTGACCGTCTTGGTTTATCTGCCCTTGATCTCATTTGGCCTGAAAATAAAACATATCTCCCCCAAAAACGTGAAAAACATTATTCGTACAGGTTAAAAAGACATACAACCGTTCCCGATTTTCCTCTGAGAAATCCCTACTTCAAATTTCAAGGCTATTTGAGCCAAGGGGGACTCTTCGCAGAACCTCCCACCCCTCTACTGGTCCCTCAGTTTTAACTACCCAAATTTCATGAGCGTCTACATGGTCCAAGAGCTCTTCTTGACCCTTGAAACCGCAGTTCAACACAATCCTATCGTCCCCTGCTGTTCTAACCATCGCATTTTTTGTTTCCAAATCGTTATAAAAGTTTTCCCTTTCTCCGTTCGATGCATCACCATCATCGATATAACAGAGTGACAGATGAGGGAAGGATGGGGTTCGAGGTTCCACGCCCAAATTCTTGTGCACTTCCTCGTGCAGAGAGAGGAGATCCGAGGTTGGCCTGATGGCAACATAGACAGATCGGAAGTAGTGTTGTCCAATCTCTACAGCTGCGAAAGGGCACTGGATGGTCTTGACCGGCTTGGATATGGCAGCTTCGATGTGATCAAGTTCATTCTCCATTTTCAGAGGCAAAGAGGCGAGCGTGATGTGGGGATAAAAATTGGGGTATGAGTTTGGTGACAGTGTCCCATCGTTGCGTCGAACGCCCAAAATCTCATCCAATTTTCGTGCAATTTCCTGAGTTGGGACAATCCAGAGTGAAAGACCTAGAAATTGAATGGTATGTAAGTTCTCTCGACGGTTTGAACGGATTCCGGCCTAGGTACCCATGATAATTTCCTAAACTGTCGGCGAGTTGATGGGAAGGAGCAAACTGGAATACGAGTATCTTGGATAATTTCACTCGTTTGTATGCACCAAACACCAGCGATATAAATAGAATGTCAATAAGATTTACAGGTTTACAACTACAGCAATTAATACATCTTGGGGTTGTTGAATGAGTGGAGAAAGAGAAATATGGCAGAGTGGGGAAAAGTATTGAGTTGGGTTTGAACGTTGAATATTTGAATAGTTAGTCTTCCAGATAATGTTTCTTTCATGCCTCTTCAGATGGGTTCTTGTTGTTGAGGCTGATCCAACTACTCTCGACAGTATCTCCTGCGTTGCTCTCCACATCTGCGTCAGAATGAATTTCAGGGTCTGTTACTGAATTTGCCGAACTTGTTTTCGACTCTGTCTTCTTTGCCGACCTCGTCTGACCAGAAGTGACAGGAGGAGGAAGGTTGGTAGGAGGTTGCCTAAACGGCTGAGCAGGCAGAAGTCGATTTCGGATCGAAATGAGGAAATGTGGGAGGCTCAATAGCCCGTCCAGGATTGTGATGGGCAAATGAGACGCAATTTGATAGGTTGATGCTATTGTAATTTTAGTTAGCAATAAATATACACAAGATCTCCACTGGAAAACCTACCACCTGCGCCAAGTGAAAATCTTTCACCACGGAACCAATGCTGGATTCGACCTAGACCAATCCCAATCCCAAAGAGAGAGGGCCCATGACGTCCTTCACTGACCACACTGACAAGACTGTTTGCAAAGACGGACAAATTTGTCGCTTTTCGTGACAAGCCGTACGAGTCGTGAGACCGGAACAAAGATTTCATGCGATCCAAGGTCGACGTTGGGTAATGCTTCTCGCCCATGACGCCAATGAAAGCTGGGCCATAGACAACCTTCTCGGAGGGACTCCAATGTTCCATCGCCTTGTATATACCTTCAGGGGGGAGGTAACTTGACGAAGACGAACCAGTATCGAAGGTTCCAACATCAATAACTACGATGTTGATGTTCTTCATTGCATCAGAATGTCCTGTCATCGAGGCGATACGGATTTCTCTCCTAAGAACGTCCACACCTTTCAATGTACCAGCCGCGCTCATGGCCTGGACCGAGGCAAATGGAAGGCCAACACGAGCATCCATAGCTGGAACACAAATTATTATAGATTTCTTGCCCTTGTCAACGCTGCGCGCGGAGACGGTGCGCAAGAGTGGTAAGAGCGATTGGATAACCTGCAGGGGTGTGATCTGCGTTGCAGTGAGGTAGGGTAAATAGGTGCTGTGAAGCGAGACATGCTCTAGTGGGGCATTTTCGAACGGAGTTGGTGTCGATAGTGTGAGGAGTGATATCACAGAGTGGATATAAGGCAACGATGAAGGCGAGGCGTATGGATCTCCAGCACTGTTGATAGGGAACTTGCGTGAGAGAGTGAGGGACAGAGAGCGTAAGAAGATTGGAACGGTTGCAGGCTGGAAAAAAGTGAGACAGTGGGAGGGGAAACAATCTGGTTAAGATGCACCTCGAAGGGATCCAAAACGTGGGCTTTCACATATCCTTGGCATTGTGATTCCAACGTCTCTACCGCCTCTGGAGTGGATACGCTAGCAATAACAATATATCCTTTCTTCTCAAGATCGAGGATTAGTGGGAGGGCGTAAGGTGTATCACCTCCCAGAACAACTAAGGGAGAGGGTCAGACTATCAAACACAAGGATATGGGGGATTGATTACTGACCCACGATTTGTCGAGGCTCCGTCGATTGAGACTTTTTGGAAGTAACGAAATGCTTCTGCGGTTGACGTCTAATGAACGCATCGCGGTAGTAAACCAAGAGGCTGGCTCCCACAACCCCTGCTGTGATGCCAGACGCTTTCCAAGGATGGCGACCAACCCATTCCGTTGAGCCAGTGATCCAAGATGAGCTGACTGGAGGTGGTGGTGGGGGTGGTGGAGGAACTTGAAAGTCTCCAAGGGTTGGGATATTCACTTCTGGAAACCCTGGCATCCCTGGACCATATCGTGATATATCGATCCAAAGCTGGTTGACGACCTCATGCATATCAGGTAGACTATGGGTGACAGCAGTGAAAGAAGAATGAAAGTATTCTTCAATGGAGGAAAGATATTCCTCGACGTTGTCCAACGTTGGCATTGTGAACGAAGAGGAGAAACGACTCACCTAATTGATTCGATCGTCGAGGGTCTTGATTCAAAACTCAATATGGATGGAGTAATTAAATTGGTAACTCAATGACCAGGACTTCTATAAGGCGCTATAGCTAAGTGGTTACAGCGATAGATTAGAAATCTATTCCTCTTTGAGGGCGCAGGTTCGAATCCTGCTGGCGTCGGCTTCTTTTTGCTATCCTCAATTTTATTTTATTTCCAACGAGAATCATTCAGTCGCCTCAAGTTTTGGTTGCTGGTGGGCAATGGGTGCTCATGCAATTGACTCAGGTCTACTCAGGTTCAGACAATTAAGCAATGAAAATGCAAATTTTGTATTTTGTCGGGCGGTATACTCTAGAGCGTTCGATGATATTAAGTATAGAGACCAATCCTCCTCCTCATGCCCTTATTTCTAAGCAGACATATCCTTGGCGAGCTGCTCGGCCTTAGACTTGACGTCCTCGATTGTGCCGGCCTAGCGAGATAGTTTCAGGAAACAAATCTTTGCGATAACAAAGCAATCAAACACATACCATGTAGAAAGCAGACTCGGGGAGAGCATCGTGGGCACCAGAGAGAATCTCCTTGAAGGAGCGGACGGTGTCCTTGAGCGACACAAGCTTGCCCTCATAACCAGTGAAGACCTGGGCAACCTGGAAAGGTTGCGACATGAAACGCTGGATCTTGCGAGCACGCTCGACCTTCATACAATATGAGAAACTACTCTTTACATTACGTCACGAAACTTACAGTCAGCTTGTCCTCTTCGGACAACTCGTCCATTCCAAGAATGGCAATGATATCCTGGAGAGACTTGTAATCTTGGAGGATCTTTTGCACGGCAGTGGCAACATCGTAGTGCTCTTGTCCGACCTGATGAATTCGCGTAAAAATCCGGGTAACGTCAAGGGTGAGAAATTTGACTCACGATACGAGGGTCCAACATACGCGACTTGGAGTCAAGGGGGTCAACAGCGGGGTAGATACCCAACTCAGCAATACCACGGGAAAGCACAGTGGTGGCATCCAAATGGGCGAAGGTGGTGGCAGGAGCAGGATCTGTCAAATCATCGGCAGGGACGTAGACGGCTTGCACAGAGGTAATGGAACCCTTCTTTGTGGTGGTGATACGCTCTTGCCTAAGAAAATGTCAATAAAGGAAGAAAGGGGGGGAGATTATCGTATGACATACATGGCACCCATATCAGTGGAAAGAGTGGGTTGGTAACCGACGGCAGAGGGGATACGACCGAGGAGGGCAGACACTTCGGAACCAGCCTGGGTGAAGCGGAAAATGTTGTCGATGAAGAGCAACACATCCTGGCCTTCTTCGTCACGGAAGTACTCGGCAATGGTCAAACCAGTGAGAGCGACACGGGCACGGGCACCAGGGGGCTCGTTCATCTGTCCGAAAACGAGAGCGACCTTGGAGTCACCATCGAGGTTGATAACACCGGTCTCAATCATTTCGTGGTAGAGATCGTTACCCTCACGGGTACGTTCACCGACACCTAAAGTATTGGTAAGAATGCGTTTTTCCGAATTGACGACATTTTTTTACATACCGCAGAAAATAGAGAAACCACCATGGGCCTTGGCGACGTTGTTGATAAGCTCTTGAATCAACACAGTCTTTCCGACACCAGCACCTCCGAAAAGACCAATCTTTCCTCCACGAGCGTAAGGGGCAAGGAGGTCGACAACCTTGATACCGGTCTCCAAGACTTCAGCAGTGGTGGATTGGTCAACGAATGGTGGGGGCTCAGCGTGGATAGGGGAGAGCTTGACACCCTTGATAGGGCCACGTTCGTCAATGGGTTCACCAATGACGTTCATGATGCGACCGAGGGTAGCAGTGCCGACGGGAACCATGATGGGGGCGCCGGTGTCAACGACCTTGGTGCCACGGACGAGACCCTCTGTACCGTCCATAGCAATGGTACGGACAGAGTTCTCACCAAGATGGGAGGCGACCTCAAGAACGAGACGACCACCGCTGAAATCCTGGACCTCAAGGGCGTTGAGGATGGGAGGGAGGTTGTCAGTGTCGAATTGGACGTCGACGACGGCACCAATGACGGTCTTCACTGAGCCGACAGCACCCTTTGCTTCTGTGGCATATGTGCGCGCTTTTGAAAGAGAAATGAGGAGGAGAGAAGAGGAAATAGCAAGAAAAAGACATACCGGAAGAAGAAGGGGAGGAACGGGGAGGAAGAACGCGGGACTGGGAGGTGTTGGAGGGAAGAGCCGCCTTTTGGAGCAGGGCAGACGAGGCGAAGAACGCGTTTGTCTGCTTAGCGCTCTTGAAGGCCCGTTTTGAAAGGCGTGCAACAGCACCTCTGGTGGTGAGCATGGTGGATAAGAGAAGGTTGGTTGGAGAGTACAGACAAAACGAAAACGAAAACAGGTCAACACGTAGAAATTATATTTTCTCACACTCCCGGCTTCATCCGTTTTGGTCCGTGTCCGCGCCCTGACATATCCCAGACAGTCTACAGAATAACACAGTCTCAATAAACATATTATGTTGTCTATCATACCGGTACCATGGCTGCTGCTCACCACCCTGACTGTCCTGACCGCGCTGCCCTTGCTGAGCTCCAGGCCCGCATTGCTGATGTTGAGCATGGCCTCCGATTTCTCCATGTATGTGTTCATTTTTCCCACCTTTTATTCTCCCTCTCTGACCCTCTCTCCTCTCCAGCTCCAGCACGATGCTCTCGCTTCTCAGAGTGCAAACCTCGTTGCCAATATTGTCGCAAAAAGCGTCCCCAATGCGCCCATGCGTGCCCTCATCCCAGAAATATGTGACATCATATTCGCTTACTGTGCAGAACCAGAATGCTCTCTCGATTGCAATATCCAGTCGCCTTCCCCCGTCCACACACCATCCCCGGTCGTCCTTGCCTCTGTCTGCAGGCGGTGGCGTGCCCTGGTCCTCCAGAATCCGTGCTTATGGTCCACTCTTCATCTCCGTCCAACGATGAACTGTGTTGCAGAGGAAAACAGAGCACGTCTATACCTCTCTCGTTCAGCAGACGTTCCACTGCATGTCACCATTTGTCCCGCTAATCATTCGAGTGCGGAATGGGATACACACCTCAGTTTCGTCGTATCCCCGATGATCTATCTTCTCAAACCCGAATTCCATCGAATTCAGTCTTTCAAGACCCATATCGGAATGGAATTCTTACCTCTGATGTTCCCTGTCGGATGCACCGTATACATGCCGCTACTAGAAGAACTCAGTCTCCTCATGGATGACAATCGCATCGGCGTCACTTCATTTGGTCGTCTTTGTTCACCAAATCTGCGCGTTCTCCAGGTTTGCGATATAACGCCTTTCCTGGAGGTGTTTGATGGCGTTCTGCCTATTATACAGACTCTCTGTGTGACGGAATGCCGTTCATGGAAGTTCTCTCGCCTTTTCCCCGCCATGCTTGCAAGATGCGTCAATCTACGCTCCTGCAGCATCAGTTTCCCGAACACCCTCTTTTTCTTAGACCTCGAAACCATTGAACTTCCTGAGCTCCAGTATCTGGAATTGGGATGGCCATTATTGTTCCAACCATCCCCCATATTCCGTGCTCTCCGCACTCCAGAACTTCGCAAGCTCAGACTCGTTCACCTTTCCCACCGTGTCGTCATACCTCCGCGAACCTTCCTATCTTTACAAGGTCTGTTAAGTTCTGCTACGAAGCTAAGTTCCCTTTGCATCTCAGGCTGCCATATTCTGTCCGAAGACGATTTCACTCCGTTGCTCCAAGCTTCGCAGAGCATCGATGAACTGGAGATCGATAATTGTCTGCGTACCGATCGGTTTCTCCTGCCATTGACTCCGACACACCCTCAGGATAGCAATAAACCTTGGCTGTGCCCTTCATTGACGCACATCACTATTCGAGACATTCATGATTGGGATGTCCGACCAGTCATTAATTTTGCGACGAGCCGCTCAAATGGGAACAAGTCGACGACTCTTCAACACAACAATGGGGGTAAATTTTTAACGGACATGGTCCTCGACACCAGCAGCGAGTACCTCAGTCGAAAATGCAGGCTTCTGCTGCTTTCAGGCATGCTCGGTATCCAAGACTTCCTCAATATAGCAGGACCTTTTGGCGAGCTGTTCAGATCGAAGTCTTGAAATTGCAATATATATCGGTAATGCATGGGTATGAACAAATCTCCTGGGCTACCTATCATGTGTATAATCTTCTTCATGAACGCGATAGTACTTGTGCCATTAGAATTTTCAATGTAATCATAGTATTTTTGCAAACATGCTACTTTTTCGATGAGTCGAAGGCTGATTAAAAAATAAGGTGCATACATATAGTGCAATTAAAGGTGAATTATTCTACCCGAGCTGTCAAGACAAAAGAACAAAAAAAAAAACAAGAGATGTAATAATAACATAGAAAACTAGAAATCAGAATCAAAAGAGCTCGAAAACAGGAATCATTTCAGATAAGGATATGCAAAGGAATGGCCTTTTTCTGTTGGGACAGGCATGGCAGTCTGGTAGCTGAATTCCGGTGGGGGGGTAACGCTGAAAATCCCGTCCATGTCCCGGAACACAGCAGGGTCGATCGGAATGGAAGGCATCGGGCATGCCAGTTCCACCTGAGACCCAATTGGGGTGGACGTCAGAGTAGAGGCCGAGCTGTTATTCGTACTATTAACGTGGTACATCGGACTGCCGGTCACGTTCCTGCCTCCGTTGTAATCTACACAACGCAAAATCAGTTAATGATGGTAGGTTTAAGATAAAGATGGGACTTAACATGTAGGATCCATAGTTGGTGTGTATGGTGGAAGATAATAGTATGCATCGTCATTGCGAGATACGAATGATTGTGCAGGCCTGAAATCTCCTGTTCTTTGGAATGTAGGGATTGTTGGAAGAAGTAGACTAGATTTTTTTGTGAGCATTTTATTCGGTGATATGCTTCAGAAATCACGTACTTGCACATTTCATAGTCAAATTGGCGGGAAGGTTCGGGCAATGACATGCACGCAGGGTTTGAATGTGCAGACACTCTATCTTCAAGAGCATTTGAAGGCGGATATGTTTGTCGGCGTGGCGCAGGATCGAATGAGCTATCTTCGTTACTAAAGTGTGATGGAAAATTGGCGTCATATGTCCAGGGATCTCCAGAACTTCCAAACGACGAGTTAGAGGATTTTCCGTCATGTGGATAATGAGCGGAGGCTGACTGCCTAGCACCTCCTGGGGTATGATTGTTTAACAAATAGTGATTGTAAGGGTACTGCGGGCCTGAACGAGTAGGCGTCGGGATAGGAATGTTGGTCGTTGAAGAGGTATTTTCGACCCGAGTGGTATATGGAGTCGGAAGTGGTCCAGTGGTAAACGCATTGGTTCGGCTGCCACCGATTCGAGAATGATGAGCAGGGGTTGGTCTTCCAATGCCCATGTACCCCAGTTGACGGCTGTCGGGGGAGCGTCTGGCGTTGTGACTCCTTGCTCTCGCAGGTGTTCGAACGCGGGTTTCTCGCAGAGAATATTCGCAAATAAGTCCTCTACTCGCACACCGCGTGCATACAGGACGATTTCCAGAACACTAAATGGGTTTGTATCAGGACTATGCACGGAAATGGTGACAAAGACAGAAACTCACCTTTGTTTTACGCTCGCGGCATTTATCACAGGCCTGGGATGTCCGCTGCCGAGACGACTGTGCGTGGTTTGCTGGTAGTTGGTGCGAAGGAGACTCGGGGGGAGGATCTTCGAGACTGCTGCTTCCTTGAGATAGAGGAGATCTTCCAGCAAACTCCCTGAAAACTCCATTGCCCTCTGTTACACTATCCTGGTCAGAAGTGGAGTCCCCGCCACCAGCTGGACGTCTGGGTTTCTGGAAGTTGACGTCCGGATGGGCCTCGTGAAATTCGCTGCGCCCGTGCGATAACAGAGCATCTTCTGGATAATGCATATGCAAATAGGAAAGACTCAGATTCAAACAAAGTCACAAAATGACAGGGCTGACACGGATTGTTTGAGATGGGACGAGAGATCGTGCTGACCTGGTTTTCAGCAACCAGCGGAGACCGTGGACAGAAACAAAGGTTGTTTTTTGGGAGATGATTTAGTACGAGATTTTGCCATGTTGAAGGATTAAAGAAGTACCCCAGATCGTATACTTTAGAAATCAAGTTGTTACCAAGTTATCCCGAGCGCTTGTTTCTATTTTCAAACTCCGCTACACACACCAAATTGTTCCTTCCGCCGTCTTCTACGTTAATATTACACAACCAGCTTTTGCGAGCAGCAGTGTTGTTTTTTTTTTAGAAAAAAAAATTAAGCATCTTGCTAAATATCATTTTGACCCCACAATTTATTATGATAAAAAGTTACATTTGCGTTAGATGATACACCAAGATCAACATGTAGTCTTCTCAGACGTCAACGCTTGAAGAGTTCATTGAATTCTCTTCCAATTAGCATGCGTCTGATTTCTTGCGAACCAGCGCCAACCGTGTACAGTCGAGAATCGCGGACAATGCGACCTATCGGATAGTCTGTCCAAAAATATTGTTAGTAATGCGGTTACAACGCAAAAACTGTATCATTCGAACCATTGATATAACCGTTCCCACCAAAGCATTGCATGCCTTCTAAAGCAACTTCTACGGCCTTCTCCGTTGAGTATAAAATCGCGCCCGCGCAGTCCTGTGTCAAACTGTTAGCAGGCGCAAGATTGAGGACAAGCTTTGAGCATGTCGTCGATCGTTGATGCAACTGACCTTTCGACTGATTTGACCACGGTCACAAGCCTTGGCTACTGCATAGACATAGGAGCGACTGGCGTTGAGCTTGGTATACATATCGGCTATTTTACCTGCAACGAACCATCAGCTCCCAATCCAACAACCATAGAGTGATATGTAGTTACCTTGCATCAGTTGGAATGTCCCAATTGGCTGTCCAAATTGCTTTCTTTCGTGCACGTATTCTACAGCATAATCAAATGCTGCTTGCATTAACCTTTGATAATATTCAGTGAAATGTGACCATAGGTCATGATTGCCAAATACCCGAGAGGACCGCCGCTCAAAACAATTCTCTCCAGATCTAGACCGGACATCAGAACAGAAGCACCCTTGTCCACAACTCCCAGAACATTTTCTGGAGAATAAGCAAGTTATGATAGTGCTTTATCATATTTGAGGAAAAAGACTTGCCTTCCGGTACCTGGCAATTTTCAAAGACCAACTCGCAGGTATCACTTCCCCTCATCCCAAATTTGTCGAATTTGGGGCTCGTTGAAAAGCCGGGAAAATCTTTTTCGATGATGAATGCTGTTATGCCCTTGGATCCTTTTTCGGGACTGGTCTTAGCATAAACAACCAGTGTTGAAGCAACAGGGCCGTTTGTTATCCTGTTTTTTTATTAGATTCTTGTAATATTCTTTTGAAACTCTGCGCACCAAAATTTATTGCCATTTAATACCCAACCTCCTTGGACTTTGTCGGCTTTGAGACGCATACTGACAACATCACTACCGCTTCCCGTCTCGCTCATCGCCAAACTTCCGATCTTCTTTCCAGAGACCAAGTCGGGGAGATACTTCTCCTTCTGTGCTTCAGTGCCGTGTCGATGAATCTGGTTTACACATAAATTGGAATGAGCGCCGTAGGATAGGGCCACCGATCCTGACGCTGTTGACAATGCCTCCATCGCAAGGGTATGATGGAAATAGCCCATTGATAGTCCGTTATACTTCGGTGCAACAGTAACGCCAAGGAGGCCCATGGAACCCATTTTCTCCCAAAGATCCTGGAAACACGTTTGAATGATATTAAGAGGTAATAAATTAGCACCATACCGGCGGGAATGTGTTGGTTTTGTCAATCTCCTCGGCTCGAGGAGCAACTTCCTTGTTGGCAAATTCTGTCACAGCGCTTCTGAACTACAGGCGCGGATCCTTATGAGCATAGATTCTTGCCGGTCAAGGAAATCGAGAGATGCAAACCTCGGCATCTTCGTCGGTAAGCCCTGCGACGTCGGCGTTATAAAACGATGCATTCCGTCGCTGTTGAATCAATGTGCTTCCTTGAGCCTTGCTGAATGAACGAGATACTACGCGTCCGGGTCTGCACAACGTTCTGAGAGAGGCCATTCTTTTGAGAAAGAAATAAGATATTGGGAGGATCGCTGTCGAAAGGGTTCTAAATGTACCTCCTGAGGTCAGTGCAAAATGGGGGGGTCAAATGAACAAGTTTAGAGCCTGTCGAGGCCCCTCTTCACTTCTCAATTCTGCGACGCCGCCGGGCCTGCCCCGGACCTAATCCGTTCCCCACACTGCCAAGGGGTTTTCACATGACTGAACCTAACTGACTGAAGCCTCTCAACACACCGTTCAACTTCAAGACCTCAATCTGCCTCAACGACAAAGAGCTGAGATGTCCGATATGTATCCAGACATCAAGCTTCAAGGCAGACGCATTTTTTGTCAATTCAGTGAATTCACTAGAAAGTGTCCTTCAAATCTTACCCAAATCCTACTTATCCGCCTGCAATCAAGTTAAATAAAATGCGATGAAGTTACACGACGCAAACAAAACCTTGAACCACTGAATCAAGATCGTACAAAAAGACATCTCCACAAAATATCGTTTATTCCAAAGTTTGCCACTTGTCGATACACACCCGTTTCTGGTCCGCAGATTGTAGATACCCATGAACAATTTCCTGATCCAGTTTTTCCCAACCACGCAACTTCGCCATCTTTTTGGGGTCCAGATCGATCACTGTGACCGAACTTTCTGAGAGGTCTTGTGGCTCCAAAACGTCGAGGAAGGGCAATTTGATGATTATAGAGCAATCCTTGAATGTAGCAGAGAGCAGATAGGACATAAGATATTGTCGAAGGTTTTCAGGTGAAGGATGGGTGTGATCGTATGTGGGTTTGTCTTCCGACAAATATAAATCCAGAAATTTAACCCAGTCTGCGATATCGGGCTCTGCGACACCAGTAAACGGTGTGATTGCACCGATGCGAGGCGTTGGACCTTGAGGATTCGAAGTTTCCTCTGCAGAAGGGGACTCCGCCAATTTCCACAGTTTAGAAAGGCCTTCTATGTCAAGTGCGTCAAGGTCTCGTTGGAGATCAGAGAGGATGCGTAGAACAGGCGTTTTGACCAACAGTCGCGTTAAAGTATCAACGAATGAATCACGAATGGTGATTATGTCTTCCACATTAACAGTCTCCTTCAACACAACCCTGGCCTGTGATTAGGGCTCAGTTCAAGAGAGATGAACATTTCAAAAGAACACTGACTTTGAAGGGTTTGACAAATTTCCCGTGCGCGAAGATCTTGAGATTATTAGCAGTTGCATCACTTTTCACCCATCCGTTCCATAAGTTATAGATGGCCTTTCTGATGCGATCTTTATCGTCGGAGAACAGATCAAGAGGACAGTAGTCTGTGGCCACTTGTTCCCCCTGTTGGGCCCTCAAGTGAGAATGCATGCAGAAACGACAAGTCTTTGTCTTGACGGCCTTGGTTTTCTCAGACAAATGAACCGGTGATGGTAAAAAGCCCCATTTCGGCTTCAGAGCAAAGTGTAAGAAATTAGTATGGGTGGCATAAAACTGATCTGTTCAAATACCTTGATTTCGACTGTCAGCCAATCCCCGCCGACTAGATCCGTTGCCAACACACCTTTCTTTCTATTCAAATCGACTCCGTCCTTCACCCTTCGATCTTCAGGTCTAACAGTATTATGTAGTTCGACCAACTGTTCCAGCCAATTCCTGTCTAGGTCAACACTTTGTAACTTGGGAAGGTATTCGGCGGGTATCAGTCTTTCCATGCATTTTGTCTGGTACTCGATCATGGGGTCGTCTGGCTCGCTTTCGTCGAGGTCGAGGCTATCTTGCAGAGGTCTCTTTCCAGCATCGGACTTGCTGACAGAACTTGGTGACTTTCTCAGACGTAGAACTGTGCCGTTGAATCCTTCATGGGGGGGCCCATGATAAGAAAAAACTATCGTCGCCCCGCCCTCAGAAACGTATTTCCAGTCCTGTGGTTTGGTTTGTCGGATGTCAGCCATAAGGCCTGGGGGTTGTGGGCGGGTAGAGTGTTGGTAATAGAGTGTGTGTTATCATTTTGGATAACAAGGTCGTCGTCTCCATCAAAGGATGGTCACGCTATAAATAAGTCTTGGCGGCCCCCTCATTGTTGTCTCCTTCAAGTGTGGCAATGTGCCCACAGCGGCCTCCTGATCTGGAACAATACGCAAGGGACAACAATAGTTATGTACCATAGGCCCTTCTCGTTTTTATGGAGTGGACCTCCCTTGAACCCAGCTTTATAACTCGTCGCCAAACCCTCCCTTCCTCCATACACCATGCCTCCAACTCGCTCGAAAAAGAAAGCAACTGTGCAATCTAAAGCGAAATCCAAAGCAAAACAAAATCCAGTCCACAATACGGATGATGCTACACCAGCTCCTTCTTCTACCAGCGTAGCTGAAGAAAACCCTCCAGGCAACTCTGCTTCCCCCAACAAGATCAAATATATCTTCGAACGTGTACGAGGTGATAATTTAGGCTTGCTGTTGAAGGATTTTTACTCGAAAAAGATCCAACCAGAGGTATGCCGCGTTCAAGAACATCTGACTAAAACGCTAACGCTTTGTCTTTTTTATTTAGTTTGGGCAAGATACTCGCTTCGATGACGTTGAAGTTCCCCAGACGTCCCGGCCACCACCTATGTCGCTCAAAGATCTTGAGTGTATCAGAACTCTAGGTAACTTCAGAAAATACTTATCGTTGACTCTGTGTTTTCTTATTTTCCCGGTGTCCGTAGGCATGTCCACCGATGGGCGAGTGCTTCTGGCCTCAGCCGAACGACCAGGCAAAACTGGACAACGTCCTCTCTTTGCTGTAAAAGCCGTCAGACGAAAAGCATATCGCAAAGATATCTCGAATTTCGCGTTACAAGACAAACCAGATTCCGCTGAAGTCGCTCGACACCATTTTGAATCCCAGAGCAAGGAACGCTCCGCACTTGTTGACCTCCCTTGGAATCCTTTTGTCGCTGGCCTCATCCAAACATTCCAAGACTCCCAGTCTCTTTACATGGCTCTTGAGTTCATTCCTGGAGGTACATTGCGCTCCCTTCTTCGTCAGTCCCCTAACGGACTTGGACACCAACGCGCTTCCTTCTATCTTGGAAATATTGTTTGCGGTTTGGATTTCCTTCGCGAAATGGGCATAGCTCACAGAAATCTACGACCGGAGTCAATTTTACTTGGGGGTGATGGATATCTCTCTCTCTCCAGCTTTGAGGAGGCTCGACCTTTTCACAACAGGGAACCCAACTGGACGATGAGCAGAAGGGAGTATGCCCCGCCTGAGTGTCGCCCGAATGCAAAGACGCCATTAATCATAGTGCCCGAGGCAATTGATTGGTGGTCAAGCGGGTGTATTCTTTTCGAGATGATGACTGGTGAAATGGTGCGCTATTGTGACTATTGCGCACAACTCGAAATTGATTATAGAGCGATCAGGCATTTTTTAAAGAAAGGAGCGACGAAGCCGAATCACTGGAAGGCGGGGAGGAAGACGACAAACCGCACTGGCCCCCCTCAATTAAATTCGGTGAAAAACTAGTGGATCTCGTTCACAGTCTGTTGACCGTGGACCCGTTGAAGAGACTTGGTACACATGGTGTGATGCAAGTCAAAGAACACCCTTGGTTTTCTGTTCTTGATTGGCCCAACATGAAACGAAGGGGTTATCTTGTACGTTCCTGGAAAAAATTCCGCTTCTCATTGGACTGACGAACTTCCTACAATTTCTTTCTATCACTGCAGGCCCCAGACATGCCCGAACTGATTGATCATTCCCAACTTTGGCACGACCTCCCTCTGCCGAAACAGGAGTACATACCTGGTCTCAAGATCGTCAATCCGTATTTACATCTTGCACACGACAACCGGTTTCCTGAAAGGTCCTAATTCCAAGACCGGTCAGTTTGAACCTACTTGACTGCCTTTTTATTCTCTTGTTATTATCCCTATTTTGTTTTTATTGTGTAATTAATGAAGAAACACTCCCTTGTGTGTGCAAGTTGTGTGTTTGTGGTGTCCGTTCCAATCATAGTCATTTCTTTTCGTTTTCTTGAATGTTCTTGAGAGAAAGATACAGTTAGCCACGTTTGTTGACGGCGATAAGTCTTCACCATTTGCCTGCTATATTCCCAAAGGACAAACGCGACGCGTCGTAGAAGAAATGAACTGCTGCCCTGATACATGAGCGTGGGAACATTTACCCCAAGAATGTCTGAAAGATTAGTTGAGCGCAAACGATACAACTTCTCCGTGCTTTTGACTTGATTCCGGGTCCCATTTTATCTTAATGGCGGAGCTTATGCCCCCAGTATCGAATGTTATTGGTATGTCCTCCTGTACAGATTTCCTGGACCATTGATTTATCACCTTTGTTAAATCTGGTAGAGCCACTCTATCAGGTCAAGTTGCTGGCAGCTCTTCGAAGCGGTTGGTGGTTCTTTAACGTTATACACCGAACCTTTGCTAACAAGAGTCCATAAAAACAGGAGATCCTGCAGTAATTCATCCATTTCTCACTGAAATCGGCAAGGACAAGCGGAAGTCTGTTGACGGAGACATTGATACAGGGGCAGCTGCACTTCATCTAGCTGTTCGCTGTGGATCAGGTGCGCGTCTTCGTTTAAGCATAAAGCCTCATTATCTTTACTGAACTCTGTGAATAGCTCAAACTGTAGCCCTCTTACTTGCTCATCGTGCTATCTCGCCCAATGGCATCCATCCTCCAGGGTCTGGGACCACCCCTCTCCATCTTGCGGCATCTCTAGGGCGACTGGATGTGGTTAATCTATTGTTGGAACAAGATAATATCGACGACAGCATGCGAGACAGTCAAGGGAAAACTTGCAGGGAAGTGGCCAGGGGCAAGGATGTCATACGGGCTATCGATGGTGTGTAACAGGATATTCATATCCAAGCTAATCCTCATTATGGTGTGCCAGATTCCCGATCCTTTCTCAATGCATCATATCGTTCACTTTTGCGGAGCTATATCATGTCGCCAATATCCGAACCTCCGGCTCCGGCTCTCATCCAACTTCTGGAATCTCCCAGAGTCAAGTTTGTTGACCTTTCATATCTCGACAATGATTCTGGGACTTCTCTTCTTCACGAAGCTGCCCGTCGGAAAGATTTACGACTCATTGAACTCGCCGTCAGAGCTGGCGCTGATGTCTTCGTTCGCAATCGAAAAGGAAAGATGGCGTACGAGGGATCTGGCAAAGATGAGCGCGTCAAAGTCTTCCTGAGACAATGTAAGCCTTTGACTATTCATCTTGGTACTGCACTGACGTATAAACTAGTTGCCAACCATGACAAGACCCTGATCCCGAATCCTACCCCCTTAACTGAGCCACCCGTACTGAAAGGATATCTCAACAAATACACCAACGTCGCAAAAGGATATAATACCCGGTGGTTCGTCCTTAAGAATGGCATCTTGTCTTGTATGTATTGCGATTGCGTCGTGGGTTTTATTCTGGGTGTTCATCTCGTTACTAGATTACCGACACCAAGATGACGAAACAGTGGCAAGCCGGGGTTCTATATCCATGAAGAATGCAGTTTTGCATGTCGCCGAACGTACACGCTTTGAAGTTCATTCTTTACCCTCAAGAGGACACAATCACACCTCTGGTGCCCAGAAATGGTATATGAAAGCGAACCACCCAGTGGAAGCTCATCGATGGGCAGAGGCAATCAGTAAGAGCATCGAATGGTACAAGAACCGAGATGGGGGCAACGATAGTGACGCTTCGTCTATGAACGCCTCCAGAAGGAAGAGTGTCGAGAGCGATTCAAGCGGTGTCAGGTCGACACCGTCTATGCAATCACACAGCCTTTCTAGTAATCTCTGGAGGAAGAGCGCTCCAGGAGGAAATGGGAGAGATCAGGATTCCATCACAGGTTCCACATACGCAACTGCCATAGATTCACCAGATGCCAGTCCAAATCTCCTGCAAAACAATGATGCAGGATTTTCAGCCGAGTCTCATAATACGATGGAACACGACGGGGGTGCTGAGGACAACGACGAGGAGGATACTTCATCTGCTAACTCGGACAACAAGGGCCCCCCGCATAGCAATCACCAGCTCCAAGGAAGTGCCACGTCCACTCAACTCGATTTAACCGTTCAACTTGCATCTAATCTGGCCCTCCCCCTCGATACACCTCAGAGGACTGTCGAAACATATGTGGCTCTTAAGGAATCACTCCGTGCCACACAGAGTCTACTAAATGATTACCTCCAAATTTCAAGGGAAAGGGAGGAATGGTGGGCTCGGCAATTGAAGAAAGAACGCGCTCGACAACATTTCTGGGAAGAAAGTCTTGCTACAGTCGTCAAGGAAGGAGAGTCTTTAGAACAGGAACTAAGAAATCGAAGCAGGCGGAGGGGAAGTCGTGTTTTTGGCCCCAGTGCTTCAGGATCGATATCAGGTCCCTCAGAGAGAAGACGGCCATCAATACTTGGACTCACGTCTCCAACTGGAGTGGGTTTAGCATCACCTGTTATCGAAGAACCGCCTTCGCCACAAGCCGATGGACCCCCTCCTCCAACCGCTGTCTTGGACACGCCAAAGTTTTCTCCTCCACCTCCATTGCCCGTTCCCACTGTCTCCGTCAGCCCTCCTACTCCGATCGACGCCAACGTACAAGCCACTGCAAGAAAATCTCCGTCAAGGAGCAGCACATTGCAGACCTTGATTGGTCGCCCTGCACCCGTTGCTGTCAATGATACAACGTTCAAGGCCGCCAAGTCACCTCGCGCAGATGATGGGGACTATGATACAGATTCTGAAGACGAATTTTTCGATGCGATCGAGTCTGGCAACTTACCCAACCTCTATATCAACGAAGAATTGACAAGTCCCACCAGTGTTTCTGAACACGGGTTCTTCCCGGAAAAGAATGCAAGCACCGCACCTGGGTTGATGGAGCTAGCGACCCTCAAAGGACCGTTACCGAAAAATGTCAACGTTGAGCCTTATGCTGGATATGCGCATTTGCGGACTCAACTCGCCATCGGAAGCGACCACAGACCAAGTACAAGCCTTTGGAGCGTTTTGAAACACAGTATTGGCAAGGATTTGACCAAGATCAGCTTCCCAGTGTTCTTTAATGAACCAACAAGCATGCTGCAACGGATGGTATGTTCCTTTTCAAGTCTCAAACAATTCTTATGATTCGAAATGTAACACTTTTATTTTGATAGGCTGAAGACATGGAATTCTCAGAATGCCGTGAGTATTGTTGTAATGTGTCCGAAAAACTATTGACATCTGACTTCAATCCAGTGGATGTTGCGTCCCACGAGAGAGATCCTCTGAGACGAATTGCATTCGTCGCTGCCTTTGCAATGTCAAATTACTCCTCGACAATTGGACGGATTGCAAAACCGTTCAATCCGATGTTGGTCAGTTGATATCTTTCCTTCCACGGGTTCAATATTTTCTGATAGGAGATCACGCTTAGAGCGAGACATTTGAATATGTCAGGTTGGACAGACAGTATAGATATGTTTCCGAACAAGTCAGCCATCATCCTCCAATCTCGGCTTGCTGGGCGGAATCACCATCATGGCACTACTTCGGAGAGGTACCGTTTTCTTTATGGTTTCTTGTGGATCATGGTAGATATTGAAGTGTTTGCGTTCAGGTTGATGCACAAAACAAGTTCATGGGGAAATCTTTTGAAATCCGACCGACTGGTGTAGCCCATGCCAATCTTCTTCTGCCAGAAGATGTTGGACCGGGGTATCCGAAGGCTCAGGGAGAAAATGTCAAAGGCAAGGTCGTCGAACACTATAGTTGGAAGAAGGTTACCACCAATGTATCTGGATTCATCTTGGGTTCACCAACGATCGACCATTATGGGGACATGGTGGTAAGTAAAATCAAATTCTGATGGGGTTCCAATGGCTTGATATTTTGGCACAGGTGACAAATCATCGCACTGGAGATCAGTGTATTCTCACTTTCAAACCTCGTGGATGGAGAGGGAAAGATGCCTACGAGATCTCAGGACATGTCATGGACGCCAGTGGGCAGGTGGCATACGACATCGCGGGTCGCTGGAACTCGCAGCTCGTCGCCAAAAAGGTCGGGATGGGCAACGGACAGCTCCATCCTGACATCTCGATGACCGGACCAAATTCACCTTCCGTCGCTCCCGAGTACATTCTCCTCTGGCGGAATTCAGAAAAACCTGCCGGGTCGCCGTTCAACCTCACCCCGTTCGCCATCACGCTGAACGACTGTCCGCAGAATACGTTGAAGCCCTTCCTGTGCCCGACTGATTGCCGACTCCGACCTGACCAGCGGGCGTTCGAGTTGGGCAAGTACGAGCTCGCTAACGACCTGAAGCAGAGCCAGGAGGAGAAACAGCGGGCGATTCGAAAGGCGAGAGAGGAAGGTACGATGCCGCCGCATAATCCGAGGTGGTTCATCGCCGAAACGGATGGTGATACGGGTGAGAGGGTGTGGAGTCCTGTGCGCACGAAGAATCATGAGTTGGAGTATTGGACTGAAAGGGAGATGGTGTGGAAGCAAGGCGGGAATGTGGAGTGGAAGGGTGTGGACCGTATCTTCATTGACGAACCGCCGGTGGTGACAGAACTATTGAAAAAGACTTCTAGATGAAGAAACGAAAAAGAGCTAGGAACGTCTGTTTTTGCGTAGGCAGGGCTGGGTCCTTGTTTCAAGCTATTCTTCTGGCCCTCGTTCGGTTTCTTTCTTTCCTACCTACTTAATACGTATTCTATTTCCTTTCCCTTTTCCTTCTTCCACCTCTTCCACCACGTCGATAATGGTTTTCTGTTCCAAGTTTGTTTATAATTACTTAGATATTATCAGGAAAACATGGATTTTTTTCATCTATGAAGTCAGAACGAGCCCAAAACTCTCAATGTAAATCCCGGACATACTGTACACACACGAACTATCAAATTTTTTTTTTTTTTTTTTTTTTTTTTTGTGTTTTGAGTATGTGTGCCAAGACGAAAAATTTTGGATCTTCACGAGAACCTGAGTTGACATGTGTGGTCCCCCTCAAGTGCTAGTGTGTTCACCCCGTTC